>JAVYIG010009782.1:0-74961 GCA_035222895.1 Strongylocentrotus droebachiensis | reverse complement strand
GTTCTGAGCAGATAAACATTATCTATCAAGAATAAATCATATTTTCACAACCATTTCACGAGAAGAGGTAAGAATTGAAAGAGTAGATGTACTATGCACATATGGTCCTTTAACCATTTTGATATGCAATAATTATGATTTCTCGATTGGATGGACATTAGGTCTACATACAAAACATAATTGATACATTGCTCAACTACAACACATAGACCAATCACATTTCTACCATTTTTCAAAGGTTACTTATAAACTGTTCACAAGACTCTAAAGTAAATGTTGATTTGCATCAAGAGGGAACCAAGCTTTATACACTAGATATTTAATTCTTGTTTCATCCTCATGAATATTCAGTGCACTTGTATATACACTTGATTTTTAAGGACTGTGATGATAAAGGAAATTCTTTTTTTCCAAACTTTTTTCTCAATAATATTTCACAAGTGAAATCTACTTAATTCTATGTGTGTACGGGTAGACAATTCCATTCCATTTATACAATCTGTTTACATGGTATCAATATGTATACCTCAAATAATTCTACAACTTGGTCATTGCAAAACCAACCTAGTAAAGTGGGGATATAGTGAAAATGATGACCCCATCTGCCTATGTGGAGAGGAGCAGACTATGCAACATCTTCTAGCCTGCCCACACCTACCAGACCCTTGCACCTAAAAAGATCTGAAGCATTGACCCCCTGCACGATGCAATGCATCCAACACTGGATTGGGACAATCTAATTAAGAGTGAACATTGTGGCGTAGTAACTCAAAAAGAAGACAACTGTATTCAATAGTTTGGGACATTACAACAAGTTTGGTATCATCTTAATGTAGATATAACTTTTACAATGTTTTATTATCAATGGCTTTATCTAACAATATTTTGAAATGTTTAGGAAAATAATGCCCAGTCTTTGGTGGTTTACATTAGATGTCAAGTGTGAGACGTAACTGTATTTTTCCCCCCAATTGAAGAGTTCTTCTCCTCGACACACACAAAAATGTTTGTACAAGTATCAGAGATACGTTACAAGTGAAAGAATTGAAATGCACAACTTACCCCAAAACATGAAATTTTAGTTTACCCAAGCTGGCATGATGTTAATTTTGACTAGCCAACTTATGAGCATTGATGCATTTTGGGCACATGAATTCATACATATGCACACATAATATATGCATACAAATGGATAATTTGGGTTTGTTAAGGTAGCTTCTACCCACATAGCACCTTACATGTCAATGTCATGAAGTTTATCCTACCCCCTCCCCCTCCTCCATCTACTCTACCCCCCCCCCCCCCCCCCCATCCCCAACAGAATCCCAAAATGCAGATCCATAAAGCTATAAACACTGTTCATAATCCACAGCTGAGTTAGATTAAAATGCCAAGTGGTCTGAGTCGTGATGAGATGACTTTACCCCCCCCCCCCACCTCCCAACAAACAAATACAGACATATGACTATTTCACTGTTCGCATCCGGCGGTTGAGGGCCGAGTTAGATTATAAAACGCCAAGTGTTCTGACTCGCGATGAGATGACTTGTCTTCGTTTCTGGATATCTTGAAGCTCCTTCACCTTTCGTCCTGCTACCTCCTACAAAAGAAAATGCAGAGAAATAAATATTTACCTAGAATGACAAAGAGCTGTGAATGGAACAGCTGGTGGCTCACATTAGAGAGTCTATTAGACAATTATTATACAATATATACAGACTCATTTTGCAATTCAGCACTAAAATGTTTTCATATCCAATTAAAAAAAATAAATATATATATATATATTTAGCCCTCCACAGGCTACTTTATTGGATAAAGTCAAAATAACAAAGAAACAATCATAACATTTTGACTCATTCTGCAAAATAGTGTTAGAGTATTCGTTTATATGTATACTGTATGTCAAAAGAACATGCCATACTGTGGTGGACTAACGATTGCCCCATCATCTTTTACACCAAGCTGTATTTCATCACAGTCATAGAATGATGGTAGTGGTTGAAATTAGATTTAGGTGTGCTTAGGGCTACTGTTAGAGTCGGATGTAATGTTGGGTCCATGGTTTAGGTCCAGGACCCTGTTACATAAAACTGTTATCAGTAACAAGATAAGATCATTGATATAAGGTACTGAAATCCTTACACATGATTTGGCTAAGAGCAGATTTGTCATAGATCTGTGACGATTGTTATCGATAACAAGTTTTATGAAACAGGAATCTGAATTCAGCTAGAGTAGGAAATTGACTGATGGGCTTGTTTCATAAACTTGTTATCTACAACAAATTTGCTGTCGGCCAATCAAATGCCACGATTTCAGTAGCTTATAACAGTAATTGTAACTTGTCATTAACTCCAAGTTTCATGAAACAGGGTCCAGAGCTAGAGCCTGGTCTTACCGTTAGTTTCTTTTCAATGAGAGGTAGTAGGGTCTTGAAGAGATAATCTACGTTCTTGAGGATGAACTGCCTCTCTTCCTCGAACCTATCTGAAGTGACAGCGCCCTCTACCAGCTGGATGTGGTTATCAAAGACTTCCACAAGCACCTCTACAATGTTGGGGTATAGCTGAATTTGATGAGAAAGAAAACAACAAAAATCAAACATCCCATGAATAGATCTGTATTTAAACACAACCAAATTTCTAAAGAGGAGCAAATATTTAAACAAAGCTGAGTAGAAAAGTCAAAATCTATGCAGATTCTAGTGAGGCTTATACTAAACTATTTACTAGTAACAATACAATGGCAAGTTAGATGCTTGCCAGATGTAGCAACAATGTTTGCAACATGCATTCTGACAAGTGGAGCCAACAGTAGGCATGAACCATGTAGACTACCCACCAACTCATCCACACTGTAAAAGAGATTTATAGTTATGTGTTGTAGATGTGTAGCTGTTTTGTGTGTCACGTAGTGGGACAAAACACATCTATAAATCTGAGAGGAAATTCTTTAAAATATTTTGGAAAACTAGGCTGAAACTACTAACAGCTTCAAATATGAAATTCAACATTATGTGCTGTATCCTTCATAACCACAAAAACAAAACAAGCAGTATCATCTTTTGACCAGTGTTTCCCAAATAAAGATACTATCTTCTTTTCTATTTTCTTTTCTCTTTCTCCAAGCTCTCTACCCTCCTCTCCTCTTTGCCTATCCCTTCTTCCTTTCTCCCCTTTATAATGTATAATTGTATTTGTGTATTCGGGCGTACCCATTACAAGCCTTGCTTATCAGTTTTGCGCCTTCTTCCTTGTAATACAAGTTCTTTAATTATATTTATGTTCCTACTTATAAAACGTATTTTTGGAAGAAAATAAATGTTCATTTGAATTGAATTGAATTGAATCAATATCAAATAGAACAAACCTCTGGTACGTAGAGTTTCAAAGCGTCCTTCACGAAAGCCAGGACAACTTTGGTGAATGCAACGGTACTGTTAGCCAGACTCACAAAACAGCTATCTGTAAACATCAAGTGAAACAGAGAAGAAAGCATACATAATGCATCAAATAGAGAAAGCAGTACAACACTTTGAATACAACAAACATGACATATGTGTATTATTGACAGGCTTTTTTCCTTCTTGATATGCAGTTCATGGATGTTAAATAGTGACTTTTCTATATTAGTTACATGGACCTCTAACACTTTGGCTATCATGGAGAGATTACATCACCAATGAACATGTAAAGTCCATGATCGGAGATCAATCGCCACTTGCTACCAGGATTATTCGGTACAAGCCACAACCTTTTGGTCACGTGAGCAGAAGATCAGGAGACAACCTTGAACAAAATTATAATTCAAGGTACCTTTGAGGGAACACATAGGAAAGGAAGGCCAAGCTAAGATGGAGTGATGGTCTTAGGGATATCACTGGCCACCCTCTCAATACACTCTACCCTATTGCAGGAGATGGATGCCGATGGAAAGATCTAATCACATGGGTCACAACGGGTCAGCCATGACCTACATGTATAGGACAACGACGACGACTTATTAAATATGATTATTTACTGCCAGTTTTCTGCAAAGTACACTAGCTGGATTCGACCGGATATAGGAAGAAGCAGTCAGACCGCAGCGCCCGCGCTAATAAGCTGATCTGAGCGAATTTATAAAGATCCACTTACGGCCGTACGAACAAAATCCATCACGAGATTTTCATGCGAGATGTCACGAGATTTGGGAAGAGCCAACGGAATCCTCCCTCTGGAAAAACTATCCAGCAAAACATGGCGATGCGATGGGGTAAGTGAATCTACGATTCTTGCTCTTTTTTTTGATATATTATTCGTAATAATTCCGTTATCCAAAGATTATAAAAATTGAGCTCAAATACTCGGATAATTTTGCATTTTTATAAATCATATTTTGACATAGTGTTGCATTTTGCTAGCTCCTGACTGGTATTTAAGTTGTTTTTTGTCGAATCTTTTCCCCTGAATAGATAAATAAGTGATCCCAAAATCCATCGAGAAAATTGGTCGAATCACCAAGTAATTTCTTTCAGAACTAAGTTTGAAGCTTGCTTGAATATTGAATTTTACCGAAGTTGCCCATTTTAGGCCAGCGATTGCCGTAAATCGCGCGAAAAGAATGTTGTTGACGTTGTTGACGCGCGACATGCACACACGTGTACTGTCTGTAGGCCTAGTCCCGTGTGCTCGTACTCGTGTCTGTGCTAGCTGTGACATTGACTGAGCTGAGTGAGCTGAGCTGCGCTGCTCGTGGTCGATTGCGCTTTGCCTTAAGACCCTACCCTCATTTGTATGTAGATTTATAGATTATTCATGAAAGAAACATTTGGCGTCATTTTTCAAGGTTGTCAGGTCGTAGATTTGGGCAGGGGCCGCTGAGCATTATTGAAAGAAGGGGGGGGGGGGGGGGCTGCAGCTGCTCCTGTTGAGAAGTTTGTTGTTGTGAATGTGATTTTGATGATTGATTATCTGAATTATGATTAGGTTTGGTTAAGAATAAGATCAGAAAAGCTAAGCATCTTCCTAGAATCCTAGTTAGTGGGAAAGTGGGATTTTCAGCAGGTAAAATAAAGAGTAATTACTAATTAGAACAGAAGACAACTCGGTAAATGTGAGTTTGACTTCCACAAAAGCACAATATAGACTAGAATTAATACTATTAATTAGATGACTACTACTAGCTTTGGAAATAATGTAGGTCACACTTTGTACTTGTAGATAAGAGGGTAAATACTGTTTTTGAAGTCAACAAATGTGGTATCAAGCTACATGTTGGTTTAATTATTGTGTTCTGAAATGTTTTGTTAAAATAAAATCATGATAGTTCTACAGATCCTAAATGATGTTTTGGAATTTTTAAATGAATGGCGAAGGATGGTAGGTCTATAGTTTTTACTTAATGACTTTTGTATTTTGTGTTTTCATATTTCAGGTTACCCCAGTGTTCTTTTTTGAAGATTACAGCTTTTGGAGATTCTCTTTTTCGCGGGTTACAGGAGCACCTTCCTTCTTATTCATTTTACGAAGAACTTGATTTACATCTTGAGTGGGACGTCAATTTTTTCCCAGGAGCAACATTATCCTCATTACGGAATCGAATTTTTGAGTTTAAGGACGATTTTCAATTTTCCAATATTATACTAATTCATATTGGTACAAACAATCTCGAGAACAGTGTATGGGAGATTGACTCTAAATTGTACTTACAACTTTATTATACAGTGAGAGAGAGATTTCCATCTGCAGACATTGTATTTAGCCTTATTCTTCCAAGGTGGGACTGTGACGACCTTTATCTTAAGTCGCGATATTACAATAATAATTTGTTTCGACTTTTTGAACATTTTCATAACTGTTACGTTTTAGATGCCACAGAACTTTTTATAACTAATTGCAATTTTTATTGTGATGATGGACTGCATTTGACACCTAGAGGGAAAGCAACACTCGCTAAGCAATTTTCATCTTTAATCTGTAAAATAATATATAAACAAAACTTCAAACATCATCCGAACCCCAGAATCCCTAAAGAACTAAAAATCTTGACCCCCCGTCGCTGCCGCCCTCCAAAACAACCACTACAGCCAGTTTTAACTGAAAAGGACCGAGCTCTTGCAAAATACATAAAACGTGAAAAATATGGAAAGCCATATAGAAGAACACTACAGAAGAAACCTTCGCCGAAGAAAAAGTACCGGTATGCCAAAAAGACTCTTCAAAATGTGATGCTGCCTCCACCCCCTAAGCAATATGTGCCAGAGACAGGAAGACTAAAGCTGATACCTTACATAACCTTAGGGGGCTCAAGTCCACCATGGAGACCACAGGTTTCTCAAGGCCAAGTCCCACTACCAACACCAATATCCCCATACATTTCCAGAAGGAAGAAGGCAAAGCAGAAGAAGAGGAGGAGGCGCAGGATGAAGAAAAAACGGAAAAGGAAAAAGGTAACCATTGTTTGTTTGAAGATGATTTACCTTAAATGTATATGTACAAGTACATGGAAGTATATCTACTCCTCAATTTGTACATTTGTATTAATTAATTAGACTGGAGAACTAATGTAAACAGCAATTTTTGTTTGTGTGTGTGTGTGTCAATATCATAAATGATGCAAATCTGCATGTTACTTGAATAGTTTACATGAGCTTACACTTACAGAATCTCTTAGTTGTATTAGTGGCACACACATTCCCCATGTCTATGCTATCATGTTTTAATAGCTATTGTAGTTAATTGAAAAGATGGTATACCCTATTTTTGTTCTTATATCAATGACAGATAAAATGTGGAAGATCCAGCATTCTAGAACCTCAAGTCGAACTGCAGGTAGTCGCCCGTCCACCACCGCTGGCTGCAACTCATCACCCTGATGTCCATCAACCACCGCTAGCTGCAACTCATCACCCTGATGTCCATCAACCACCGCTAGCTGCAACTCATCACCCTGGTGTCCATCAACCACCGCTAGCTGCAACTCATCACCCTGGTGTCCATCAACCACCGCTAGCTGCAACTCATCACCCTGATGTCCATCAACCACCGCTAGCTGCAACTCATCACCCTGATGTCCATCAACCACCGCTAGCTGCAACTCATCACCCTGATGTCCATCAACCACCGCTAGCTGCAACTCATCACCCTGATGTCCATCAACCACCGCTAGCTGCAACTCATCACCCTGATGTCCATCAACCACCGCTAGCTGCAACTCATCACCCTGATGTCCATCAACCACCGCTAGCTGCAACTCATCACCCTGATGTCCATCAACCACCGCTAGCTGCAACTCATCACCCTGATGTCCATCAACCACCGCTAGCTGCAACTCATCACCCTGATGTCCATCAACCACCGCTAGCTGCAACTCATCACCCTGATGTCCATCAACCACCGCTAGCTGCAACTCATCACCCTGATGTCCATCAACCACCAAAACCCAAGCTATTCCTTCCACCGGAACCTGAGGTAGTTGCTTGTTTTGTTCAACCCCCATCATTGCCAGGTAAACCAAGTAAACCTCTTTTGCTGGGGTAAAATCAAAACCTGTTAAATTAAAGCAGCCTTGTGGCAAGCATTCATGTGGTCCTTGTTGCCTTTGTCTGAAGACAAGCCATAAATACACTCATGTCAGTTCTTTGAAATCTGTACCCCTTATTGCTTTAATTAAGTCTTATTGTTTCAAAAAGAATATTTCAGATATTTCTTGCATTTGCAATAGTTGCAGACAAAAGTTTTCAAAAAAGATGAAAGATAATTCATATACTCCTGAAAAAAGTAGAAAAAAACCACAGGCCTCTTCATGTTTTCTATTTTTCTATTTGGATTGTGATTCAGTTGATGTAGTTCAAAGTCAGTGTGATCTCTCAGATTTTAATGAAATATTTTCATTGCAACTACAGAACATACCAGATGTGCTATCACTATGTAAGACTCACAGAACACAAATATCCAATCATTTAATTAAGAAAAGAACACATCAATGTGCAATATGTGATTGTCAGCTAAGAAGTAAAAAATATACAAGTACATGCCTATCTCCTGAATGCATTGCCAAGTTACGTAAAATCAAAGGAGACTTTTCTGTTGGATTAGATATATACATTTGTAGTTCATGTTACTGCTTTTCATCCCGTAAAGGTCCTCAAATTAGATCACTTGATGATGTGGAAAACGAGTTGAAAATAATATTGATTGACTATGAAGAAGATGAAGACAGTGATGTAAAAGATGCAGTGTCAAAATGCTTAAATGAGACTCTGATATTTATAAGTAAAATATGTAGAAGTGAAAAGGGCATTTTGTTATTAGATGCATTCGAATTTTATATTGATGCAGTAAGGAAAGCTTGTAAGAATCAACTTGATTATGATAGGGCAGTTAAATCTAAATCATGGCTGTTAACAAAAATACTGGATAGATTTTCAGACATTCTGTGCATTCATAACTTAGCACGCAAGAAAGGGACATTTTTGTATCTTCACAATTTAACAGCAACTGACTTGCTAGAGTCCTGGCATGATTCATGTGCAAAAAGAAGAGCTTTAATAAAGAAATATGAAGGTCACACAGATTCTACTTTTGAACAACCATGTGAGATGGCGCAAGATGAGAGTATTATTTCACAGTTTTGTAACGTTGTTACATCTTTTAATACTCATCTCCGTAAGCAAGCTATTGATATCAATGAACAATTTATTTCAAACCCTCTCTTGCTGAAAACTTTTGAATTCCAGGCTGCATATAAGATGTTCAATCCATTTGTTTGGAATATGGTTTGTTTACTAACTGCTAGTTCTGAAGAATTGAAGTATTTCAAAAATTCATTAATTCATATGACACTTGATACACATTTTGAATTTCCTAGTGATGCCACTCCAGCTGGTAGAAAAAGAAAAAATAGACGAATTGCTGTAGTTTTTGTTTTGCAGTTTATTCTTAATGAAAAATACAATTATCCTTTTCACATAATAACTGCCAATGTCATTAAGCGTTTATCTCATTCTACAAAGTTAGTAGAAATAATGAATCGATTGGGATTATCATGCTCTGATGACACTTTGGTAAGATTTTTGCAAAGAATCCAAGATATGAGACAGACATCGGGGCCTTTAGCTGATCTTGATCTGTCAGTTTTAACCTGCGTATCCATAGATAATATTGATGTTTCATCTCCGTTTGCTGCAGTTGTTGCAGATCAACCCCGTAGCTGGCATGGTACATCTATCATGGCCCAGCAGCCCAAACCAGTGTCTGAAACATTGAATTCTTCAGAAGTATGGAATACTACCGGTACAAATAATGTTGTGGGTGGGACTGTCGCAAAGGAATCGACTGTTACAAAACCAAAAGTCCGTAGAAGATTGCCAACATTTCAAAATATCGACACTCCTTGTAAAAGTGATTTCAATATTCCTCAATTCAAAACATACATAAGAAGCCAGTTACATGATGATATATTCTTTCTTTCAGATTCTGAAAGCAAATCTGCAAAGAAAGTATTATTAGACTTTACGTTGTATGCTGCACAAAGATATTTCTTTGTTAAAACAGGGGAGAGCACATTAATTCCAAAATTTAAATTAAAATTAGCTTTAGAAGGTGTTACCAAAACAGAACAGTCTAAATTTTCATATATGTATATTCTAAATGAGAAAGCTGACTCTCCTTCAACTATCAAGAAAGCACTAGGAATTCTATATGAAGCATTTGAAATTCACAAGAAAACAAATCATTTAGTTATTGCTGGTGATGGGGCCACTGTGAAGATACTCTACGATCTTAAACATGAATATGGGGAAGCATTGGACTGGGTCATTCCGTTTCTGGGGGATTGGCACGTTCTTAAAAATTTCCAAGAGGTCATCATGAAGATCTTTTGGGAGGCTGGGTTAAAAGATTTTGCAAAGGCATCCCACAAACAATTAACATTACAGAGTTTAGGATCATGCTCAAATTTTAAGAGAACACATAGGTTTTTATTACAGGTTTATGAGGCAATCTTCATGTGTCAGTTGTCCTGCTTTTTTGAATATCGAGCTGGAAAGGCAGTGGAAATAACAAATGATCAGTTTATGTCTAATATAAGTGAATGTATTTCAAAATTATCCTATGAGAAAGGAGAATTTCATGGAATTGAAGAATTCATTGTTGTACAGAATAAGATGAAAGAAATCACAATGGTTTCTATCATGGAAGAATTCACCAAATTCTGTGATGATACACTGTATGTCACAAAAATTTGACACCTTCAAATTTTGGAATAGATTTTTAAAGGATGATGTATTGTCATATATAAATTTGTATGTAGCGATTAGAGAGAGAAACTGGGATTTACGCATGGCTGCTTTCAAGAGTATGGCCCCTCTTTTTCATGCCTTTGACCGCCATAATTATTCTCGTTGAAAATGATGACCCCATCTGCCTATGTGGAGAGGAGCAGACTATGCAACATCTTCTAGCCTGCCCACACCTACCAGACCCTTGCACCTAAAAAGATCTGGAAGCATTGACCCCCTGCACGATGCAATGCATCCAACACTGGATTGGGACAATCTAATTAAGAGTGAACATTGTGGCGTAGTAACTCAAAAAGAAGACAACTGTATTCAATAGTTTGGGACATTACAACAAGTTTGGTATCATCTTAATGTAGATATAACTTTTTACAATGTTTTATTATCAATGGCTTTATCTAACAATATTTTAGAAATGTTTAGGAAAATAATGCCCAGTCTTTGGTGGTTTACATTAGATGTCAAGTTGTGAGACGTAACTGTATTTTTCCCCCCAATTGAAGAGTTCTTCTCCTCGACACACACAAAAATGTTTGTACAAGTATCAGAGATACGTTACAAGTGAAAGAATTGAAATGCACAACTTACCCCAAAACATGAAATTTTAGTTTACCCAAGCTGGCATGATGTTAATTTTGACTAGCCAACTTATGAGCATTGATGCATTTTGGGCACATGAATTCATACATATGCACACATAATATATGCATACAAATGGATAATTTGGGTTTGTTAAGGTAGCTTCTACCCACATAGCACCTTACATGTCAATGTCATGAAGTTTATCCTACCCCCTCCCCCTCCTCCATCTACTCTACCCCCCCCCCCCCCCCCCCATCCCCCAACAGAATCCCAAAATGCAGATCCATAAAGCTATAAACACTGTTCATAATCCACAGCTGAGTTAGATTAAAATGCCAAGTGGTCTGAGTCGTGATGAGATGACTTTACCCCCCCCCCCCCACCTCCCAACAAACAAATACAGACATATGACTATTTCACTGTTCGCATCCGGCGGTTGAGGGCCGAGTTAGATTAAAACGCCAAGTGTTCTGACTCGCGATGAGATGACTTGTCTTCGTTTCTGGATATCTTGAAGCTCCTTCACCTTTCGTCCTGCTACCTCCTACAAAAGAAAATGCAGAGAAATAAATATTTACCTAGAATGACAAAGAGCTGTGAATGGAACAGCTGGTGGCTCACATTAGAGAGTCTATTAGACAATTATTATACAATAATATACAGACTCATTTTGCAATTCAGCACTAAAATGTTTTCATATCCAATTAAAAAAAATAAATATATATATATATATTTAGCCCTCCACAGGCTACTTTATTGGATAAAGTCAAAATAACAAAGAAACAATCATAACATTTTGACTCATTCTGCAAAATAGTGTTAGAGTATTCGTTTATATGTATACTGTATGTCAAAAGAACATGCCATACTGTGGTGGACTAACGATTGCCCCATCATCTTTTACACCAAGCTGTATTTCATCACAGTCATAGAATGATGGTAGTGGTTGAAATTAGATTTAGGTGTGCTTAGGGCTACTGTTAGAGTCGGATGTAATGTTGGGTCCATGGTTTAGGTCCAGGACCCTGTTACATAAAACTGTTATCAGTAACAAGATAAGATCATTGATATAAGGTACTGAAATCCTTACACATGATTGGCTAAGAGCAGATTTGTCATAGATCTGTGACGATTGTTATCGATAACCAAGTTTTATGAAACAGGAATCTGAATTCAGCTAGAGTAGGAAATTGACTGATGGGGCTTGTTTCATAAAACTTGTTATCTACAACAAATTTGCTGTCGGCCAATCAAATGCCACGATTTCAGTAGCTTATAACAGTAATTGTAACTTGTCATTAACTCCAAGTTTCATGAAACAGGGTCCAGAGCTAGAGCCTGGTCTTACCGTTAGTTTCTTTTCAATGAGAGGTAGTAGGGTCTTGAAGAGATAATCTACGTTCTTGAGGATGAACTGCCTCTCTTCCTCGAACCTATCTGAAGTGACAGCGCCCTCTACCAGCTGGATGTGGTTATCAAAGACTTCCACAAGCACCTCTACAATGTTGGGGTATAGCTGAATTTGATGAGAAAGAAAACAACAAAAATCAAACATCCCATGAATAGATCTGTATTTAAACACAACCAAATTTCTAAAGAGGAGCAAATATTTAAACAAAGCTGAGTAGAAAAGTCAAAATCTATGCAGATTCTAGTGAGGCTTATACTAAACTATTTACTAGTAACAATACAATGGCAAGTTAGATGCTTGCCAGATGTAGCAACAATGTTTGCAACATGCATTCTGACAAGTGGAGCCAACAGTAGGCATGAACCATGTAGACTACCCACCAACTCATCCACACTGTAAAAGAGATTTATAGTTATGTGTTGTAGATGTGTAGCTGTTTTGTGTGTCACGTAGTGGGACAAAACACATCTATAAATCTGAGAGGAAATTCTTTAAAATATTTTGGAAAACTAGGCTGAAACTACTAACAGCTTCAAATATGAAATTCAACATTATGTGCTGTATCCTTCATAACCACAAAAACAAAACAAGCAGTATCATCTTTTGACCAGTGTTTCCCAAATAAAGATACTATCTTCTTTTCTATTTTCTTTTCTCTTTCTCCAAGCTCTCTACCCTCCTCTCCTCTTTGCCTATCCCTTTCTTCCTTTCTCCCCTTTATAATGTATAATTGTATTTGTGTATTCGGGCGTACCCATTACAAGCCTTGCTTATCAGGTTTTGCGCCTTCTTCCTTGTAATACAAGTTCTTTAATTATATTTATGTTCCTACTTATAAAACGTATTTTTGGAAGAAAATAAATGTTCATTTGAATTGAATTGAATTGAATCAATATCAAATAGAACAAACCTCTGGTACGTAGAGTTTCAAAGCGTCCTTCACGAAAGCCAGGACAACTTTGGTGAATGCAACGGTACTGTTAGCCAGACTCACAAAACAGCTATCTGTAAACATCAAGTGAAACAGAGAAGAAAGCATACATAATGCATCAAATAGAGAAAGCAGTACAACACTTTGAATACAACAAACATGACATATGTGTATTATTGACAGGCTTTTTTCCTTCTTGATATGCAGTTCATGGATGTTAAATAGTGACTTTTCTATATTAGTTACATGGACCTCTAACACTTTGGCTATCATGGAGAGATTACATCACCAATGAACATGTAAAGTCCATGATCGGAGATCAATCGCCACTTGCTACCAGGATTATTCGGTACAAGCCACAACCTTTTGGTCACGTGAGCAGAAGATCAGGAGACAACCTTGAACAAAATTATAATTCAAGGTACCTTTGAGGGAACACATAGGAAAGGAAGGCCCAAGCTAAGATGGAGTGATGGTCTTAGGGATATCACTGGCCACCCTCTCAATACACTCTACCCTATTGCAGGAGATGGATGCCGATGGAAAGATCTAATCACATGGGTCACAACGGGTCAGCCATGACCTACATGTATAGGACAACGACGACGACTTATTAAATATGATTATTTACTGCCAGTTTTCTGCAAAGTACACTAGCTGGATTCGACCGGATATAGGAAGAAGCAGTCAGACCGCAGCGCCCGCGCTAATAAGCTGATCTGAGCGAATTTATAAAGATCCACTTACGGCCGTACGAACAAAATCCATCACGAGATTTTCATGCGAGATGTCACGAGATTTGGGAAGAGCCAACGGAATCCTCCCTCTGGAAAAACTATCCAGCAAAACATGGCGATGCGATGGGGTAAGTGAATCTACGATTCTTGCTCTTTTTTTTGATATATTATTCGTAATAATTCCGTTATCCAAAGATTATAAAAATTGAGCTCAAATACTCGGATAATTTTGCATTTTTATAAATCATATTTTGACATAGTGTTGCATTTTGCTAGCTCCTGACTGGTATTTAAGTTGTTTTTTGTCGAATCTTTTCCCCTGAATAGATAAATAAGTGATCCCAAAATCCATCGAGAAAATTGGTCGAATCACCAAGTAATTTCTTTCAGAACTAAGTTTTGAAGCTTGCTTGAATATTGAATTTTACCGGAAGTTGCCCATTTTAGGCCAGCGATTGCCGTAAATCGCGCGAAAAGAATGTTGTTGACGTTGTTGACGCGCGACATGCACACACGTGTACTGTCTGTAGGCCTAGTCCCGTGTGCTCGTACTCGTGTCTGTGCTAGCTGTGACATTGACTGAGCTGAGTGAGCTGAGCTGCGCTGCTCGTGGTCGATTGCGCTTTGCCTTAAGACCCTACCCTCATTTGTATGTAGATTTATAGATTATTCATGAAAGAAACATTTGGCGTCATTTTTCAAGGTTGTCAGGTCGTAGATTTGGGCAGGGGCCGCTGAGCATTATTGAAAGAAGGGGGGGGGGGGGGGCTGCAGCTGCTCCTGTTGAGAAGTTTGTTGTTGTGAATGTGATTTTGATGATTGATTATCTGAATTATGATTAGGTTTGGTTAAGAATAAGATCAGAAAAGCTAAGCATCTTCCTAGAATCCTAGTTAGTGGGAAAGTGGGATTTTCAGCAGGTAAAATAAAGAGTAATTACTAATTAGAACAGAAGACAACTCGGTAAATGTGAGTTTGACTTCCACAAAAGCACAATATAGACTAGAATTAATACTATTAATTAGATGACTACTACTAGCTTTGGAAATAATGTAGGTCACACTTTGTACTTGTAGATAAGAGGGTAAATACTGTTTTTGAAGTCAACAAATGTGGTATCAAGCTACATGTTGGTTTAATTATTGTGTTCTGAAATGTTTTGTTAAAATAAAATCATGATAGTTCTACAGATCCTAAATGATGTTTTGGAATTTTTAAATGAATGGCGAAGGATGGTAGGTCTATAGTTTTTACTTAATGACTTTTGTATTTTGTGTTTTCATATTTCAGGTTACCCCAGTGTTCTTTTTTGAAGATTACAGCTTTTGGAGATTCTCTTTTTCGCGGGTTACAGGAGCACCTTCCTTCTTATTCATTTTACGAAGAACTTGATTTACATCTTGAGTGGGACGTCAATTTTTTCCCAGGAGCAACATTATCCTCATTACGGAATCGAATTTTTGAGTTTAAGGACGATTTTCAATTTTCCAATATTATACTAATTCATATTGGTACAAACAATCTCGAGAACAGTGTATGGGAGATTGACTCTAAATTGTACTTACAACTTTATTATACAGTGAGAGAGAGATTTCCATCTGCAGACATTGTATTTAGCCTTATTCTTCCAAGGTGGGACTGTGACGACCTTTATCTTAAGTCGCGATATTACAATAATAATTTGTTTCGACTTTTTGAACATTTTCATAACTGTTACGTTTTAGATGCCACAGAACTTTTTATAACTAATTGCAATTTTTATTGTGATGATGGACTGCATTTGACACCTAGAGGGAAAGCAACACTCGCTAAGCAATTTTCATCTTTAATCTGTAAAATAATATATAAACAAAACTTCAAACATCATCCGAACCCCAGAATCCCTAAAGAACTAAAAATCTTGACCCCCCGTCGCTGCCGCCCTCCAAAACAACCACTACAGCCAGTTTTAACTGAAAAGGACCGAGCTCTTGCAAAATACATAAAACGTGAAAAATATGGAAAGCCATATAGAAGAACACTACAGAAGAAACCTTCGCCGAAGAAAAAGTACCGGTATGCCAAAAAGACTCTTCAAAATGTGATGCTGCCTCCACCCCCTAAGCAATATGTGCCAGAGACAGGAAGACTAAAGCTGATACCTTACATAACCTTAGGGGGCTCAAGTCCACCATGGAGACCACAGGTTTCTCAAGGCCAAGTCCCACTACCAACACCAATATCCCCATACATTTCCAGAAGGAAGAAGGCAAAGCAGAAGAAGAGGAGGAGGCGCAGGATGAAGAAAAAACGGAAAAGGAAAAAGGTAACCATTGTTTGTTTGAAGATGATTTACCTTAAATGTATATGTACAAGTACATGGAAGTATATCTACTCCTCAATTTGTACATTTGTATTAATTAATTAGACTGGAGAACTAATGTAAACAGCAATTTTTGTTTGTGTGTGTGTGTGTCAATATCATAAATGATGCAAATCTGCATGTTACTTGAATAGTTTACATGAGCTTACACTTACAGAATCTCTTAGTTGTATTAGTGGCACACACATTCCCCATGTCTATGCTATCATGTTTTAATAGCTATTGTAGTTAATTGAAAAGATGGTATACCCTATTTTTGTTCTTATATCAATGACAGATAAAATGTGGAAGATCCAGCATTCTAGAACCTCAAGTCGAACTGCAGGTAGTCGCCCGTCCACCACCGCTGGCTGCAACTCATCACCCTGATGTCCATCAACCACCGCTAGCTGCAACTCATCACCCTGATGTCCATCAACCACCGCTAGCTGCAACTCATCACCCTGGTGTCCATCAACCACCGCTAGCTGCAACTCATCACCCTGGTGTCCATCAACCACCGCTAGCTGCAACTCATCACCCTGATGTCCATCAACCACCGCTAGCTGCAACTCATCACCCTGATGTCCATCAACCACCGCTAGCTGCAACTCATCACCCTGATGTCCATCAACCACCGCTAGCTGCAACTCATCACCCTGATGTCCATCAACCACCGCTAGCTGCAACTCATCACCCTGATGTCCATCAACCACCGCTAGCTGCAACTCATCACCCTGATGTCCATCAACCACCGCTAGCTGCAACTCATCACCCTGATGTCCATCAACCACCGCTAGCTGCAACTCATCACCCTGATGTCCATCAACCACCGCTAGCTGCAACTCATCACCCTGATGTCCATCAACCACCGCTAGCTGCAACTCATCACCCTGATGTCCATCAACCACCGCTAGCTGCAACTCATCACCCTGATGTCCATCAACCACCAAAACCCAAGCTATTCCTTCCACCGGAACCTGAGGTAGTTGCTTGTTTTGTTCAACCCCCATCATTGCCAGGTAAACCAAGTAAACCTCTTTTGCTGGGGTAAAATCAAAACCTGTTAAATTAAAGCAGCCTTGTGGCAAGCATTCATGTGGTCCTTGTTGCCTTTGTCTGAAGACAAGCCATAAATACACTCATGTCAGTTCTTTGAAATCTGTACCCCTTATTGCTTTAATTAAGTCTTATTGTTTCAAAAAGAATATTTCAGATATTTCTTGCATTTGCAATAGTTGCAGACAAAAGTTTTCAAAAAAGATGAAAGATAATTCATATACTCCTGAAAAAAGTAGAAAAAAACCACAGGCCTCTTCATGTTTTCTATTTTTCTATTTGGATTGTGATTCAGTTGATGTAGTTCAAAGTCAGTGTGATCTCTCAGATTTTAATGAAATATTTTCATTGCAACTACAGAACATACCAGATGTGCTATCACTATGTAAGACTCACAGAACACAAATATCCAATCATTTAATTAAGAAAAGAACACATCAATGTGCAATATGTGATTGTCAGCTAAGAAGTAAAAAATATACAAGTACATGCCTATCTCCTGAATGCATTGCCAAGTTACGTAAAATCAAAGGAGACTTTTCTGTTGGATTAGATATATACATTTGTAGTTCATGTTACTGCTTTTCATCCCGTAAAGGTCCTCAAATTAGATCACTTGATGATGTGGAAAACGAGTTGAAAATAATATTGATTGACTATGAAGAAGATGAAGACAGTGATGTAAAAGATGCAGTGTCAAAATGCTTAAATGAGACTCTGATATTTATAAGTAAAATATGTAGAAGTGAAAAGGGCATTTTGTTATTAGATGCATTCGAATTTTATATTGATGCAGTAAGGAAAGCTTGTAAGAATCAACTTGATTATGATAGGGCAGTTAAATCTAAATCATGGCTGTTAACAAAAATACTGGATAGATTTTCAGACATTCTGTGCATTCATAACTTAGCACGCAAGAAAGGGACATTTTTGTATCTTCACAATTTAACAGCAACTGACTTGCTAGAGTCCTGGCATGATTCATGTGCAAAAAGAAGAGCTTTAATAAAGAAATATGAAGGTCACACAGATTCTACTTTTGAACAACCATGTGAGATGGCGCAAGATGAGAGTATTATTTCACAGTTTTGTAACGTTGTTACATCTTTTAATACTCATCTCCGTAAGCAAGCTATTGATATCAATGAACAATTTATTTCAAACCCTCTCTTGCTGAAAACTTTTGAATTCCAGGCTGCATATAAGATGTTCAATCCATTTGTTTGGAATATGGTTTGTTTACTAACTGCTAGTTCTGAAGAATTGAAGTATTTCAAAAATTCATTAATTCATATGACACTTGATACACATTTTGAATTTCCTAGTGATGCCACTCCAGCTGGTAGAAAAAGAAAAAATAGACGAATTGCTGTAGTTTTTGTTTTGCAGTTTATTCTTAATGAAAAATACAATTATCCTTTTCACATAATAACTGCCAATGTCATTAAGCGTTTATCTCATTCTACAAAGTTAGTAGAAATAATGAATCGATTGGGATTATCATGCTCTGATGACACTTTGGTAAGATTTTTGCAAAGAATCCAAGATATGAGACAGACATCGGGGCCTTTAGCTGATCTTGATCTGTCAGTTTTAACCTGCGTATCCATAGATAATATTGATGTTTCATCTCCGTTTGCTGCAGTTGTTGCAGATCAACCCCGTAGCTGGCATGGTACATCTATCATGGCCCAGCAGCCCAAACCAGTGTCTGAAACATTGAATTCTTCAGAAGTATGGAATACTACCGGTACAAATAATGTTGTGGGTGGGACTGTCGCAAAGGAATCGACTGTTACAAAACCAAAAGTCCGTAGAAGATTGCCAACATTTCAAAATATCGACACTCCTTGTAAAAGTGATTTCAATATTCCTCAATTCAAAACATACATAAGAAGCCAGTTACATGATGATATATTCTTTCTTTCAGATTCTGAAAGCAAATCTGCAAAGAAAGTATTATTAGACTTTACGTTGTATGCTGCACAAAGATATTTCTTTGTTAAAACAGGGGAGAGCACATTAATTCCAAAATTTAAATTAAAATTAGCTTTAGAAGGTGTTACCAAAACAGAACAGTCTAAATTTTCATATATGTATATTCTAAATGAGAAAGCTGACTCTCCTTCAACTATCAAGAAAGCACTAGGAATTCTATATGAAGCATTTGAAATTCACAAGAAAACAAATCATTTAGTTATTGCTGGTGATGGGGCCACTGTGAAGATACTCTACGATCTTAAACATGAATATGGGGAAGCATTGGACTGGGTCATTCCGTTTCTGGGGGATTGGCACGTTCTTAAAAATTTCCAAGAGGTCATCATGAAGATCTTTTGGGAGGCTGGGTTAAAAGATTTTGCAAAGGCATCCCACAAACAATTAACATTACAGAGTTTAGGATCATGCTCAAATTTTAAGAGAACACATAGGTTTTTATTACAGGTTTATGAGGCAATCTTCATGTGTCAGTTGTCCTGCTTTTTTGAATATCGAGCTGGAAAGGCAGTGGAAATAACAAATGATCAGTTTATGTCTAATATAAGTGAATGTATTTCAAAATTATCCTATGAGAAAGGAGAATTTCATGGAATTGAAGAATTCATTGTTGTACAGAATAAGATGAAAGAAATCACAATGGTTTCTATCATGGAAGAATTCACCAAATTCTGTGATGATACACTGTATGTCACAAAAATTTGACACCTTCAAATTTTGGAATAGATTTTTAAAGGATGATGTATTGTCATATATAAATTTGTATGTAGCGATTAGAGAGAGAAACTGGGATTTACGCATGGCTGCTTTCAAGAGTATGGCCCCTCTTTTTCATGCCTTTGACCGCCATAATTATTCTCGTTTAATCCCTTTGCATATAAGTACTTTGAATGCTTTACCCCCCTATGTCTTAGAACATTTTAAGAATGGAGCTTTCGCTTCTAGTATTAAGGGAACTAATTATGCTACTGTGGCCCTAGATGAAGCTCATGAAATGTTAATAAATAGAGATGGCAAAATGTCCCTCGCACATAGTCTACCAAAGCATATGGACCAATTAGTAGGTACCATTGAGTATCAAGCACAGTTATTACGAACACTGAAGGATCAGTTAGGAATTAACAATAGTAACAATTTACATAGGGATTTACAATGGTCAGTAATTCAGTCAGAGTTCAACAATGTTAAGTTATATTATGATAATGTTTCTAAGACATCTATGTTTCAGCCTGTACAAGATCCCAATCTCATTCATGTTGTTTCCAAAGTTACGGCAACTCCAGTCCAACAAAAGAGTCTCCTTTCATATAGGGAAATTGGTAATGATTCGTATGAATCTTACTGCAAGAGCCAAATTCTCAATGACACATCTGTTAAGAAACCTGTGAAAAGAAAATTTCAATTAAAAACATTCGCAAGAGAGAAATTGCGTAGGAAAAAAGTAACTGACCTTGAAAAGGAAAAAAAATTAATAGCTCGTTGCTACAAAAGGACAATAGCTTTTTCTCAAGAAACTCAAACCCCTATTTCCGAACTTTGCCAATTTTCAGAATATCCAAGGGCTATTTGTAACCAAGATGGTTTACCACATAAAGGTGCCAAGTCAGTCATATATGATTTCTTTAACAAGAAGTATTCATCAACTTACGAAATAGTCTCCTCTTCTTTCAAATTTGTATCCAGCACTTGTGTTATAGTAGAGGGTATGAATATCATATACAGTTCTCCTTTAAAGAATCTGAAAACTTTTGCTGAATATGTCCAATTTTTGGTTGCAAGGTGGGTGTTGCCTTTTTTTAGGAAAGGTGTTCAAGAAGTCAGGATCCTTTTTGATCAAGTTGGAACACAGGGTATTTCACCTAAAGATGTAGAACGTAGCAGAAGGGATCGAACAGAAGAAGAATGTGATTGCTTTGATTCAATTGATGATGGCGTTCCTCTTCCAAGCCAGTGGAGTACTTTTCTTAAGGTTCGCCAAAACAAATATTCTTTATGCCGCTTTCTGTCAAATAAGTTTATTGATCTTGTAAAAGATGAAATTATCATAAATAGTGGCCAAGTTTTCATAACGTCGGGAGGTTTTCATGTAGGAATAGAGACATCAAGTCGATGGACAGGGGTTTCTGTTAGTGAGGATGGTATTGATCACCACCATATTGTCCATAACCATGAAGAAAGCGATACCCAAATTTGGTTACATGTATATGATACGCCATGCAATAACATTCTTATATATTCGATAGATAGAGACATCGGGATGATTGGCCTTCCTTTAGATTTTGGTAATAAACATGTCACAGTGCAATATAGTGCTAGAGCTGGGGATGAGAAGTATCTTGATCTTAACTCATTACAATCTGCTTGTGACCATGATTCAGATTTGGCAAGTTTATTCAGTAAGCAGTTGAATGCTAGGAAGACTTTGCAGGTATTGTATATATGTTCAGGCTGCGATTTTGTGTCCTATTTTGCACATATCGGCAAGACTACATTTTTAAAGATATTTTTCCAACATGCACATTTTATAACAGGGGGTTATAGTAACACACAAGGTCACTTGTCGGAAACAAAATTGAATGAGAACTGTGACAATGGCTTACTGTCTTTTTATCGCCTAATTATGTGCATTTATTACCATGCTAATCGTTCTTGCCTACACAATTTCAGTTCTATTATTGATGTATACAACAGTATAGATGTTCCAGATGCTATGACAAAGCATCACAAAGCCCTAGACATAATACGTGCAGCTTCATGGAAGGGCGAGTATGAAGATGACTTGCTACCCTCTTGTTCTGCACTTAAACTTCATTGGTTAAGGAGTTGTTGGGTATCTTCAGTCTGGGATAATGTGTGCTCTCCATATTTTATGTACCCAGATGTATCTCTTTATGGATATAATGTATCAACAGAAGATGATAAAAACAAGGTTAGTCTTATCTGGGATACAAAAGAAAACATTGATCTTATTAGAGAAAATGTTATACATCTTACACGAGGTTGTGCTTGCTCCAAGAGCAAATGCACAAATAAGCTTTGTAAATGTGTCAAAGATAATAAAAGATGTGGTCCTGGATGTAGATGTAAAAACTGCCAAAATGTTCCTAATTCTTCTCTACTCCTTGACGATGAAGTACCAGAGTCTGATGATGACAGTTATAGTTTCATTAGTAATGAAAGCACATTTTCTAATGAAAACATCTCCAGTGACATGGAAGATAATTATGTCAATTTCCCTCTGGGACCTGATGGAGAAAATTCAGATACAGATTTTGATGTGGAAGATATGGATGTATGATTTTAACCATTGTTTGGTTTCATTGTCTGTATATCTTCATGTACACCATTTTGAGCATTATTATTGTTTGTTTATTTTTGTATACAATATACATCCAGCCATGCAATTGCCTATTTTCATGAGTGTGGAAATTGGTGCAAGCCACAAATAGTATTCAAATCTTGCCTTATGACTCAGGAAGAGGCCTTATGACTCAGGAAGAGGCTTTAACCTCAATTCTTCAACCTTTTTGTATTATAATATGTACATATATAAAGCTATAACGTAATTTATACATATATCTTTACCGTGTATGTTTATAGATATTAGTGTTTGTGATTCACATACATGTAAGTCTCTTTTAATATGTTATGGTCATGTACCTTAAAGTAACCTGCCAAAGAAAGTGCTTTAACTTGTACTGTTATCAGAAACACAGGTAAATGCTGTGTTATTGATAAAGCACCAGTCTTTTACCTAGGAAGAATTTAGTATGTGTGTGACGAAATGAAAGAAGAAATTTGAGAAACAAAACTTTCTGTCGTAGGGTGTATACATGTACATAGCAGTCTACCAAAGATGCACTAGAAATATACCAGAACATGTGTATATTATATAAATTTGATGTTCCATTCTTTTACATCGGAAGGAATGGTTTTTGTGTGTGAATAAAATGGAGAAAATGTACTTTCAAGTACATGTAATAAGACAGGGTATAGATTTTCCCTCTCCATGAGCAGTACTTATGCATTCACATTATCATTACTTGGGTACTTAGTCTAAGCATGTACGAACCATGCCATTATTATGTTTACTAAACACTAAAGAACATCTTGGTGTCTTCTCTAGAAAAATAGATATACACTGTATAATTTATTGTGTTTTTAAAGATTTGTTTATGTGAGTTTGATTTACACAAGTCATATTTTTATTTTTGTTGTTTTGTTGTACCTTGAAGCAGTCTACCAAAGATGCACAAGAAATGTACCAAGATATGTGTATTTGATATATTTGATGTACCATTCTTTTACATCAGAAAGAATGATTTATGTGTGTGAATAAAATGGAGAAAACATAATTTAAATGCTTGCCAGTGTGTAAGACAGGGTATAAATGTTCCCTCTCCATGAGCAGTACTTTCGCATTTACATTCACATTACTTAGTCTAAGCATGTACGAACCATGTCATTATTTTGTTTACTAAATACTAAACAACATCTTGATGTCTTCTTTAGAAAATATTTATATATTTTATTGTTTTCTTAAAGATGTGTTTAGAGATTTCTTTATGTTAGTGTCATTTACACAAGACATATTTTTATTGTTTTTGTTTTTGTTTTACCTCGAAGCAGTCTACCAAATATGCACAAGAAATGTACCAAGATATGTGTATTTTGATACTCATTAATTACCTGATATACCATTCTGTTACATTGGATGGTATAATGTGTGGATGAAGAAATGAAAGAAGATAAAGGAGAAACAAAACTTTCAGTAAAGAGTATAAAATGATATCGCCTTAAACAGTACCAATGCATATAGACCGGTTTTTCCACTTTGTTTCAGGTACATATAGTCATAAGCCACATAATTTGCATGTACCTGACTACCTGTATGTATCAGGTTTGGCAAAGATGTCTGTAGTTGTACTGTGTGGACAGACATAAACATGATGATGATATGAACTATGTAAGAATACTTTGTGCATTTATACATTTTGTAACCTTTTTCAGCTGTTAAGTATTAAATTTTTTTCTTGCCATTTGGAACATTATTTTTCTCATTTAAGTGTTTGATTTGATATGTCTTAGTTGAAGCTCATAAATCATCCTATTCCAGTGAAATTTATCGAAGTTATTTGGGATGGAATAAGCCTCTTGTTCAAGAAATTTACTGACAAAGATGGTTAGATTTGAATTTAGATATTAATTACCCGGTAGATATTTAATTATATATAGATGGAACGTAAAATAAAAAGAGGAAGAACATGAAAAATTGACTGATTGGCATAGGGGTGTAAAGGGAGAGAGAGCGAGAGAGAAAGAGACGAGCCAAAGAGAGAAAAAGAATAATTAGAAGAGAGAATACACGAGAGTTATAACCAAGTTAAAGGAGAGTCCAAAGAGAGAGAGAGAGAGACTGGCAATGAAGAAGAAAGGCTGACAAAGAAGAGAGAAGAGAGAATATGCGACAAAGTGAGAAAAAGAGAGGGCTAGAGTTTAAAATTCATCTTTAAAATTGCATAATTTGAATATTTCTACATAAGAAAATAACAGCAAGAAATTAAAAAATAGAAATATGAAGAGAGAGATGAAAGAGAAAAGAATTAGAAGAGGTGAAATAAGTAGAGAGAGAGAGAGAGAGAGATAGAGTATATCAATTATCATGAATGCATTATTTGATTTATCTGAACCTGTGTTGCAAAAATCATTTAAAAACAAATATCATTGAGAATAATTCATGGAACGAGGGCTAAATATAATCCAATCCAGATCTTACACGAAGTTAGACGCGTGGGACAACAGTATAGATTAGCGACTTCAGAGAGACTTCTTTCGTTGACCCCCGAGTGACCTCATGTATTGGGTTCCACCACTATACATTTCGTTGTACACTGAAAACTTCGAACGTGCGTTGCGCACGTGTTAGTTATTGCGATCGCTGACACAAGGAGGATCCCAAATGGCGCATCGCGTGACTACCCCCGGTCTAAAGCTACTGAAAACCGTCGGCTGTCCGAGGCGGAGGTTTCTCGTCTGGTGTTTTCGGTACACTCGTCGTATTTTGCTAGCTCCTGACTGGTATTGAACTTGAAATAATATGATTTAGGTACCAATGGAAAGCAGAAGAGTTGATGAAGATGGTGAACTATTTTTTTCATTGAATCATTGGACGTTCAGGATCATTTTCATGCCGATGAATCGAACATAATTTACCGAAATTTCCTCCTTATAATTCTTCGTCATTACATATTTTTAGAACCTAAATCTGACTCTTTTTTATCATGGTGCAAATCATCATAGTTAAATCTAACTTTTCCTGAAGTTTCATGTCCATACACCGTTTCTCCGCAGAATTAGGGGATTGTAAGTTTGGGGGTGTTTTCTCGCACTTCGCATTCAAGACCCAGATTTCATGCATACGTATTTTATAAATGCGTGCGAATTTGCGGGCGCTGCGGTCTGACTGGAAGAAGGTAGTTCTTACCATAGACTAGTTGGTTGAACCTGTCAAAGCCGAGCTGCTGCATGTCTCTGACCAGGTTGTTTGCTGCATTAGGGTTCTTGAGATTCAAAGGGTACCAACGCTCCTCCTGAAAGACAAACACAATCACACCTCATTATAATGGCCATGTCCAACACCTTTATACTTTGCAAACATTTTAACATGATTTCAGTTACACATGCTGTATAAAGAACCTATTGATCTACAGGAAGTAATAATTACTGGTAACTCATATGGTAGGAAGAAGTTATTTCTTTGGCCAGAGCAATGCTAATGATATTGTACCATGTTGTGCGTGTTGTTTAACCCTCATTGAAATTCTAGCTTACAAATTGGTCAGGAGCAATTTCCAGCCTGGGCTAACAACAGTCTAGTAGGAAGGAAACATTAGAACTATTCACTGGGTCCTCTGGGCCCTCTATATTTCAGAATGATGTAGATTTTCTTATTATTTATTTTATTATTAATATTTCTTTAAATTTGTATTTCAAATTTTTCAAGATTATAATGCTTGGTTTCTGATATCATTATCTATTTATATATTTGTTATCATTATTATTATTATCACAATTCTCTGACACTTTTACAGTAGTAATGCAAGCTTTGCCACATACCACATTTCTATGTCTGGAGGCCTCAATAAACTGTTCCTTGTTATACAGCAGTACCTCCCTGATGCCTTTCAGTGTTAATCCATTGAGAGCAAACAGGAGGTCCAGTCCTATGGTTGAGAGGAGAGCACATGACGTCCTAGCAATGCAGACACACTCAGCAACCGTGACCAGGGCAGTCTGCTTAGCAAGAGCTTGGCGGGAGAAGAGATTCACAAAGGTACGAAGCTCTGCCTTCGCCCACACCACAAATGCTGAAAGATGAAGGTAAAATATGATGTTAATCCTGAACTAAGTTGCTCTCCTGTTGTCTCTTGAGACAGACAGATCAGGGCCCTGGGAACGATTTAAAAAAAAAAAAAAAAAAGCGTCATTTGTGGCTGTCGGCTGTGTGACAATTTCGTACACGAAGCATAATGATATACATTAAATATATCAGACAAAAAAAAATTTGCAGGGGGTGCTGTGCACCCCCTGAAGAATTTCCAGCGGTGCTGCAGCACCCCCAGCACCCCCGCTTCCCAGGGCCATGAGACAGATGCCAACAATGGTTACTCCCTCCTCCCCTCTGAATAATTCAAGAATCTGATTCTGAATAACAAAGAGTACATTTGTAAGTTTACTTTGTTTGTTTATTTTGTTGATGTTCTACACAAGAACTAAATGAATCATGCTTAATACTTTCCTGGTTTATAGATACCTCTTCAAATCTTTGGGCAATGCAGCAACATAAATTAAGTGATACTGATAGCATGATACTTTCTCGACTCCCCCCTCCCCCCCCCCCCCCCCCCCAAAAAAAAGAAGAAGAAGGAAAAAGAGAAGAAGGAAGGAAAACAATAATTTCATTGCCATAAAAGATGGAAATTTCAGCTTGATTCTTTCAAACAAATATGAGTTGAATCTTACCTGAATAGCAGCCCTGATTCTGTGAGAATGTAAACCTAAACTCTCTTCCAGTTTCTATAATATGATTAAAGAACACATGACAGAGTTTGGTAGCATAGAGACTTGTGGCGCCCTCTATCCTCAGCTGTCTCAGAGACTGCTTGATGGCTGCACTCCGATTCTTCAAGAACAGATCACATGCCTAACAAAACAGAACAAACAAAAAACTGTGATTATATCATGTGAACTTTACATGGAGTACTGATAGATGATGCATGTCTCATATAAAATGTACAAAGATATATGGACCATATGGAAGTTTAGCCAATGCCTACTACACTGTATGTATTGGCTAAAGTCTGCTAAATCTATGTATGACTTGCCTTGGAAGCTGATGAAATTATGCAGGTGCATATTTGTGTGTTTAAATGCATTAAACTATAGCTTTCTCTTTTGTAGTCAGGGATGTAAGGTCTTCTAAAAGCATCGAATTTGGCCCAGATGTCGACCATACCATACTATTTCAATTTTTTGACAGGCACCAAGAAGGGTGCCCCCTGTGGCCGCCATTTTTGGTCAAATCCAAAATGGCCGCCAGATGAGCTGGAATTTGATTGTAGTTGGGCAAGAAAAATATTGTGTGAATTGGCAACAATCACAGTATCATGTTTCATTTGGTAATAAAACTGTGGATAGAGTGCGAGGATCATTTTAACTCCATGGACACCTTCATCTATTTGTAGATCATGGGAATGATCAGTGACTGTCAAGAAAATGTGACTGAAAAGACTCCCAAAATAGTGAAAGTTTTGCACGAAATCAGAGGCTGTTATTGATGATGAGAGAAAATTGTCAGCGAAATATACTAATTAATCCATGATACAAGAACACACTTAATGATCAGGGCCATGTTTTATAAAACTTGTTATCAATAACAAGAGATAATAACTGTTATAAGCTACTCAGGGATGCCAGTTAGAATTGATCAGAGGGCCTGAAAATCACCTAGAATGAGCTAGTTTGTACACAAAAAAGCCTAAACTATGGTCTGAAAATAACACACCAGGGCCTGAATTCAGGCAATTGGCAGAAAACTGACATCCCTGGCTACTGAAATCATGGCATTTGATTGGCTGAAAGCTAATTTGTCATAGAATTTTAGCATTTGTTATTGATGAAACAGGGTCTTGGTATGATGTTTAAAGATACTATGTCCCTTTTGCAGCCAACCCTCAAATGCTGTAGAACCTTGCAGGAATCATGAATGCGGTATGTCATGTATGTCCTATCTGTGAAATTTAAACGTTAGCAGTGTCCTCATATTCAAATTATGCAAGGAAACCCTTTTACTTGCTAGACTTCACTGTCAGACACTATTGAGTGACTGACTGGCTTTTTTTCTTCTTTGGTAATAACATACATGAAAAGAGTTGTAAAGGGTACATGAGCATTTGTCTACATCATAACCCACTTCTTGTGATGGACAAGATTAAACTGATTGAATCTTTGCGCAGCATAAAACGTATGACCATTCGGTACAATTGTCTGAAAATCAAGACTATTACTTTTGGGCTCTATAACCCTAAAGTCGATTTGACAACTAATAGTCATTATTTTCCCACTTGAAGACATTTTCAAGCCCCACCTTTTTTAGGGAAGTTCTAAATTAGTATTATCTTTCAAATGCAGTTGGAATTTAACTTTTTCATTTTTTTGGCCTGCAAATGGGACATAGTACCTTTAATAGACTGGATGTATATTTACCTGTGTAGCTTTACCAAGCCTGATGAGTTGTACTACAGCCCTTCTGGTAACCTGCGGTCCACCTCGGAGTGACCGATCAGGAGACACTTGAAGCTCTCTGGTCAGTGTATCGGTCAGCTGCTTCACTCGATGGTCAACTCTAGCCCTGCGGATAAGTGAAAGTAGGATGAAGTGTCATTTAGTAGTTAAAGACCGTCAATACTACTGGGCCAGAAGGGATTAGACCACACAGGAGGTCACTGACAGGTGGCTCATTAACTCAGCTCTCAAGTAACATCAGAAAAAGAGGATCATGGGGGCACCAACAGGCACCGATTGGGGAGGTTTTCTATATAGAGGGAGCAAGTAGCTACAAGTAGGACAGTGGGGCTTTAAAAGCCAGAGTAGATTATGCTTTTTGACTGTGTGTCTCTCTGAGCTTTGGAAATTAAAGTTGAACAGCTCTTACATGGATAGTCATCAAGCATTCAAGCACTACAATACTTAACGACATTTCAGAGAGACAAATGAAGATTAAACTTATGCATTATTTAAGGGTATCATGCTCCACTTTTCTTAACAGTGTTGGGCCAAGGGTTTACCCAATTAATTGTCCACCACTCCCAAAGGATACTCTTGCCCGTTTTAATAGTCTTAATATTTCATTTGGAACAAGTTTCCAGAACAGATTTCCTTTTGCCAATGGTTATACAGGACATACAGATGAATGGAGACTGAACGAGCACAAGGGCAGCCACAGGTAACTATGAGTAAACATTTTTCATATGTAATAAAGAGTTTGCTGCAGCCCCTTTTTGAAAATATTGATTTGGCCAGTTGATTTGTGTTAGCGAACTTATGACACGACTGTTGATAATGAATTATGAAATGTTATGTAATCATATACCTCATCTCCTTCAGTGATGGTCCCACAGGTACTTGTTCCAAGTATTCATTGGCTGAAAATGAAAATATGACGGTAATTAAAGAATTGCAATATCATAAAAATGGGAATTAAAAAAAAACATATTATTTTGTTCCAGTTCTACAGTGGCTCTGTATTGTATTGTTTTAGATAAAGTCTTCTGGTAGTGACAAATAATTACAACCTCTCATCTTGAATCTTAACACTGCACAAACAATAACAGCAATATAATGCATTTCAAGACTTATGGCTATTTAAAGAATAGTTGAGTTCTAGTCATGCAATTGTATTGTCAAAGAAACGGTGTGGAATCGATCAGAAAAAGTTGATGATTTAGCATATAAATTTTGTTTACTAGGTCGATGGTGCATAACAAATGCTGTAGTATTATTATAACCTCTAGGAATGAGATCAGCTGACTTTGCAAAGCTCCTCTGGATAATAATTGCATCTATTAAAATCGTTAGGGTTTTTATAAATCAAATGAAATGGAAGACTATAATCATACCTTTAAGAATAAGATCGACTGATTCCTCAAAGTTCCTCTGTGCAATACTCATATCTAGATCCTCAGGGAGCTCCAATATCCAATCAACTTGAAGCATACTCGTCTCCATGGAAACAGATTGAAAAAACAGGCAATCATCCTCTACAAAGGCTGGTTCAGGAAGAATGGGAGGGAAGAGGATTGTACAATTATTGTAGTTCAAGACTGTTGATCATACATGTGCAGTTTCCTGAATGTTTCTCCTCTTTCTTATTGAAGTTCTTTTTCTTTTTTTCTTCACACTTTACTTAACCACATGTGTATGTGTAATTGCAAAATGTGTAAAAATTGATTTTGCTATCTTGAAATCACAAAAATGCTTTGAATTCAAATTATAAAAGAAATTTACACTTTTGAGAAGAAGACTGTAACCACTTTGATATATGTTAAAATGCAAGACTTTGGAATCACTGTTGAATGAATAAATTGCAAATATTATCAATTTTATTAAGTACATGTATATAAAAGAAATCTTTATTCTAACTTCAGTGATAGATGTTGATAACACTTTCACTTTTAGAATGAACAAACTTTGCAAGATGTACATGTAATGATTATGAAGATATAGGCCTTCATTGTATGTGATGACATGAAACTTTTGGAAATCTCCAAATCCTATCTTCGATCCGTTTGTCTGCGCTCAGTATAACATGTGATCAATGAATCATGTACTCTCATCATGTGCGGACACAAATAAATAATCCAATGAATGAACAATGCACTGTATAAATGTAGTAACTGGTGGTAAATGGTATATATTTGATGAAATATGCACTTTATAAATATATTAACTGGTGGTAAATGGTATATATTTGCTGATAACATTTCAAACTTGGGTACACAGGTAGGTTCTACCCTAGATTTTTTTTTTTAATCTGCTATTAAATAAACTATTAAATAATTCATACATGCACTGAAATCATCCAACACAAATAGAGGGAACTTCATATCCACAAAACTCGATGTCCAAAAATACTTCTTTTTTCTAATAAAAAATAATACTCTATCCCATGCATATTCTGAATAGGGTAGTGGTTTTCACCATACATGTACATGTACACTCTGTCTATTATATATTTGGTACAGTTCAATACTTGTTCTAAATTCACGAGACAAATTATAAACTGTTTTTAATGGAAGAAATCAATTAATCAAACCAACTCATGCCATTAATATCAGACATTCAAGGACATTAGAGGTACTATGTCCCATTTGCAGGCCAAAAAAATGAAAAAGTTAAATTCCAACTGCATTTGAAAGATAATACTAATATAGAACTTCCCTAAAAAAGGTGGGGCTTGAAAATGTCTTCAAGTGGGAAAATAACGACTATTAGTTGTCAAATCGACTTTAGGGCTATAGAGCCCAAAAGTAATAGTCTTGATTTTCAGACAATTGTACCGAATGGTCATACGTTTTATACTGCGCAAAGATTCAATCAGTTTAATCTTGGCCATCACAAGAAGTGGGTTATTGATGTAGACAAATGCTCATGTACCCTTTACAACTCTTTTCATGTATGTTATTACCAAAGAAGAAAAAAAGCCTGACAGTCACTCAATAGTGTCTGACAGTGAAGTCTAGCAAGTAAACGGGTTTCCTTGCATAATTTGAATATGAGGACACTGCTAACGTTTAAATTTCACAGATAGGACATACATGACATATTCATAATTCCTGCAAAGTTCGACAGAATTTGAGGTTGGCTGCAAAAGGGACATAGTACCTTTAACAAGGGCTTGGAGGTCCTTAAAAAAATAACAATAACAGAGGACAAACATATGAGAGAGTGTATACAAAGTTCTGTAGCTTTGATCTTCATATTTATAATCAAAAATCAAAATGTAGTATAGATGTGATGATTGCTCATTATGTAATAAAAGGTATAATTATGTAAATGTAACAAATACACAATTTATGCATATATCAAATGTAGAGAGTGAAAAAATAATTTTAAATAATGTAAAATTAAACCTTAAATTGAACTTTAACGTTAACGTTAACATATAGATAAACATATGTTTTAATACGATTTTTGTTTGAAAAGGTGAAATATATGTACTTGAATTCCTTAAAATCATAAATTTTGATAGCTAGTTGTGGTATTTTCAAATGAGAGTACTTTGGATGAATAGCTCTGGAAATGTCTCTACACAATGCATATCATTCAACAAATTGATGAGAACAAAAAGAAAATCATATGATGCATCATGCCGTGCAAGATGAATGAATGAAAGACGTGCAAGAATAGTTTACCCTCTTCTTCTGTACAAGAAAACAGGAAAGAGTGCAGAAGAACATACATGTAGAAAAGAGAAAACCAAGAACAAACATGACTGTACATAAATGCTTTTCTTCCAGCTCTTCTGCTGTTCCAAGGACATACAAAGCAGTATGTACATGTAGCTGTTTTATGATCACATCAATATTTTTCTTCTCAAGATAGTCCACATTCATTTTCCTCACATTCTACCTAATCTATAATATTAATTGAGAATCATTGAGACGTGCTCATATACCGTAATTAACGTTGTATTAACCACTTTTTTGCCGCCGAAAAAAATCAATTTTTTTTATTTTTAAGTTTTAATTTATGCCCCTCCACCTGGCGCTATGCCTGGCAATATTTCCCAGTTAAGTAATCGGTGTGTTGACTCACCACTCAGAAACTAGAACAACACTCAAATTTGTCTGTCATCTTGGTTTGAAAGTAATCTTTTTGATAGATCTCAATATGTAGTTTTTAATAATAATTCCTCCAATTTTTCTTCTATTACACGGCGTACCACAAGGTTCTATCCTAGGTTCTCTACTGTGTTTTAATTTACATTAATGATCTTACACATTCAGCTGCACCTTGCAGTTAAATGGAAGGCCTTCTCGCGTGAGTTTTTTAACACGGACCTGGCTTGCTGCCGACAGAGTCGAAAAAGAGGGGTGTGGTTAATACACGAGGGCGGTTTATACACCGTTAATTACGGTACATGATATATACTATATGTATGTCTATATTTATTGTAAAATGTGGAACAAATAAAACCTGAAACTTGAACATAAAAGCATGGGATAGCCATGGCTTAGGAAGAAAGATTTGTTTTTTTAACAATTACACCACATGAGAAAAAGTTGATTTACATGTGCTCAAAGTGATCATCTTTTTTCTTCACAATATTAAAAATATAGTGCTTTCTGTGACTGGTAAATGTCACAGAAACAATAAAAAACAAAGAGAGAAGTACAACAGAAATACGAAATTAACAAGAATTTTCAAAAGGCAGGGTCAAAAGCAATAGTGTGGATAGAAAGAGATTGAGTTTTACTGGAACAAATCGGTTGGCATCAGAACATGATGATCAATACATGCATGAATTTTGCATGACAATTACATAAAATAAATCACCTCTTAACCTTACAGTTCATACAGTACATCTGTATTATACAGTTTCATGTTCAAAGGTATTCACAACCTAATTTTGTGCTGTGTTCCTTTACTGCATTTTGATAGTTAACAGAAGTTCCTCATATTAGAAAATGTCCATCGAGTCACTCTGCAAATGCTGTACCGGTATTCTGATTTACATCATAGACACACATACAGCTCAACCTGTAAAGTCAACTCTCTATTTGATAAATTCTCATTTCTTAAACCCAACCAATATACGCAATCAAGTCATAATGTAACAACTTATTATTTTCCCTTCTTGGGCCCCGCCCTTATAAAGAGTTGCGACTGATCCAAATCAATCACAAGTTTTTTAATCAATCGCAAGTTTGCAGTCTCGTTTCTCTTATGTACATGGTTCCAATTGATATCAATCGCCAATAAGTTGCGATTAAAATAAACTTTGTAAAAGGGGGCCCTGGTATATATCAATCTGTTCTTTCCAACTCCCAGTCAACTCTCCAGTGTATCAATTTCTCACGTGTTCAACCCCAACTCATAATGCAATGACTTATAAATTGATACCTAATGTATATCAATTCTTATCTATTCAACCCCAATCCTCTCTCCTTTTTATTGATTCTCATATTTCTAAGCCCAACTTATAAAGGATTCAGAATAAAATAACTTACGATTCTTTCCTTCTGGTATATCAATACTCATCTGTTCAGCTAGTTCTCTTCTCTGACTGTTTGCAGCAACCTGGATCCTCTTAGCTTCCTCTAGTTTATCGAGCCATGCACGCTATAATATACAAAGGAATTGTAGCATCCTCAAGTTAGAATAAAGCCTGGATATAAGACTAACCATATGACACAACGTGCGGAGAAATGGCTGCGTTCTATGTAACATGTTTGATCATAGAGGCACAAGTTAGGCCATTAACAAAAATATACATGTTTAGCGTCCCCACCCGCTTCCTTTTTTTTTTAAAGAAAAAAAACATGAAAAACACTGCTAAAATGGATCTATTTCTGATTTGGAAAAAAAAAAATGTAGGCGGCCATCTTGAAAGATAGCCCGACTGTCAGGGAAATACACCAGTTTAGGGTTAGGGGGGCCATTTTAATTGGCGAGTAAACAAAGCCAAAGACCTAGAGGTCATGGATTTATGCGTAAATTAAGATTGCGCCCATGCAAATTATGATGACATCACTGCCTGCGCGCTGTGTTGTGCGCGCACATAATCACTTGCAAGGGTGCAATCTTAATTTACGCATAAATACCAATGACCCAAGGTCAGCCTGTCTGTAAAGTGGTGTATTGTACTGAGCAGCCATTTTGAAAGGCAAAAAAAAGGGACTCCTTCCTATTTTTCAAAAAAGCAGGACGCTAAACATGTTTTTTTTTAAATTTGGCCTAAAGTCTCTTGAAAATTATATATTTGGAGTCGACATGAGTTATTCAGTCGTGTGTTCTTGAGTGGTATGAATAATGATTGTGCTGGATTGACTAGCTATGGATTGAAGGTCAGATGTTACCGGAATCACACAAAAATACAGTCATTACAGACGTAATCTTCAAGAGTATTTCCGTAGGAATTGATAACTTATCAACTCCCTCTCCCACAAAAAAATGGTTTTGCAAGCTGGTGATATCAAAGTCAAACCCAAGTAAGACCAAGTCATATCACTAGTGAAGTATTCTTAATTACCTCGTCTCTTGGATAGGACTCACAGCTCTAGCCTCCTAATACTTTCTTACAAGCATAAACTTCCTTTCAAAGCACTAAAATAACATTGATAATGAAAATTGTATTCATGGCTTTCTATGAAAAACTAGATGGAACTTCAACTGCGCGCAGTCGAAATGATGCCTCCGTCATAGAGCAATTTTACAAACCAACACAGAAGAAATTTTTCAAATTCAAGTTCAATTGTAATCCATCAACAGGTTCTCAGAATATCGTGATTACAAGCAGTCTCTCATATACATATATGACCCTTTGATCTTTGACCTCATGACCCTAACATCTACTCAGTTCATTGGCTCTGCAAGATGTCCCGAGTTAAATAGTAATCCATCTGGGTCATTCCATGTCAAATCACCCAAAAAATCTGAAAATCTTAACCCGACCATTTTTGATTTTGATGAAACTAAGTGTACTTGTTGAGTGTGATCTCACAGCACCAAATTCCAAATTTTAGGTCAATCGGGTGAGGTGTTTGGGAGATACGGCCCACCAAATTTTGAGATTTTTTCAAAAATGGGGGTGGCGGGCCTACCTTTGAACCCTTGTATTTCGGGACCTAATGGGTCAATCTTCACAAAATTTGTATTGTTGGAAAGGGTATTCAATAAGGATTCCAAATCTGCCGCCATTTTGAAAATTTGTACATGTTGGGGTACTTTGACCTCTTGACCTAAGATTTGACCTTGAAATTGACCTTGTGGATCACGTGACCTTGACCAAATTTTTCATGAAATGTAATCTCTGACATGTTCACTAAAACATATAAAAGTTTCAGAGATATAATATTTTTTGTTTAGGAGCAATAAGGATTGAAAGTATCCATACTTACAGATATTCACAATAAACCCTATTATAAGGGAAGGCAACTTTATTATCACTCGCGTTCGTCCGGGTTCAGGACGATCGCGTTCCCTCCTTTGTTAGCAGAACGCGACTGTCCTGAACCCGTAAGGTACGGGGGATTAAAACCTTCTCCATTCATCGCGTACCCTCCTTTGTTTAGAGACCGCGAGCGTCCCAAATGCGTCCCCAATGAAAGGGGCAAGAATGGGGGGATTATCTTACATAATATTACATAATTCTTGAGAGGAATAGGGTTTCTATTTGTCGCGCTAAGAGGGGCAAGAACTCGTTTAATCACCTTGCCAGTAAAATTCCTTCCTTCCAGCGATCGGAAGGTTTCCCCCATTTTAAATGAAATGTAAATGAAATGAAAATTGTGTGAATCGCAATCAATGCAGAGGTCCGTTGTTTGAGGTTGAGAGAGAATGGGAGAGAGAGGTAGAGGGACGTAGACATGCATGTTTTGTTCTTTGAAATATTTCCTCTACGAGACTATTATGTATTTTTTATATGTCATCTATTTTGGACGTTTAGTCTGATGAAAACTGATTTTGAATGAATGATACTAGGCCGCGACCGCCTTGTAGCGACCAGCAGCGCTAGAACAATTTCTAATTTGCATACCCTGTGCCGCCCATTGAACCCTGGGAAGGGTAATAGACATTCTGATATTTCTATCGATCTTTTCGTGGGTACAATGAAAAGGCACAAATGAAGTAGAAAGTTGGATTGATAACCGTATCTTGGAAATGTTGTATAATCAACACCCTATAGTTCAGACGGACCGCGATATTTACGATTGTCAGCCTACGCCTTTGTTCTGAGAGCGCCGACTTGTGGCGGGAATGTCATAATAAATCTGTCATTATTTGTATGTCGTTGTTGTGACTGGACAATGGTGAAGAGAATTTTTGTTCTGATAACAAAAACAGATCCAACAATTCCCCTTTTTAATTCGGGTAATACACTTTGAAACTCTCTCTCTCGATAGTAGTAAATCCATTTGTATCTCAAATCAACACTATTTCCTTTATCTGTCATCTTTCTCTCCAGGCCCTCTCTATGACCCTTTTTTTTGTTAGCCCCCTCTCTCTCATCCAGTCACCTTTCTAATCTCTCTCTACCACTATCTCTCTACCACGTACTATCTCTCTTCCTTTAATCAACCCTTTCTTTAGCTATAGTGCGTCCCATGAGAAAACGAAACGGAGAATTATCGATGTTTTATGATAACTTAATCAAAATTATAATAAATAAATGACACATATTTGTACAGGAATAACAAAGTTCCGTTTGTTTAAAGTAATGCTTGCATTTCCATTATTTCAATAACTCCTTATATCAAATGAAAGAAGAGGATCTAAGTTTTACCAATATGTGTCATTTATTAATTAACTATGATTAAGTTATGATAAAACATCGACAATTCTCGGCTTCGCGTTTTCTGAGGCGCACTGTATAGGTCGATTGCTTTATATCTGAAATGAGGCGTCATGTCAATCAACACCAAAGTTCCAAAACATCGCGTATATTTAACATCGTTACAGGCCTTCGTAATGCACACCTTCCCCAATTTAAATGCAATTCCGAGAAAAAAATGTATGATAAAATTAAGTTTGTATTTAATTGAAGAAAAAAAGAAGAAAACAAGAATTATTTAAAAGAGATGGAGGCAGATAAAGTAGGTGAAGGAAAAAATATTGAATTTCAAGATAAAGAAATCGGGAGATGTATTAGAGAATGAATTCGCAGTCTTGGAACACAATTCAAATGTCTAATTTCAATGAAATTCTGAAAAAACGATATAATAACGTTATCATATTATAGGCCAAATAAAAAACAAACATGTTTGGCGTCCTGTTTTTTCGAAAAATAGTAAGGAGGCCCTTTTTTTTTTCCTTTCAAAATGGCCGCTCAAAATGGCCGCTCGGTATATTTGCCCTAACAGTCGGGCTATTTTTCAAGATGGTTTTCTTTTAAAAAAAATTAAAAAAAAAAAAAAAAAAAAAATAGGAGGCGCCCCCCAAAAGGAAGCGGGCGGGGACGCTGAACATGTATATTTTTTTACATGGCCTTAATCATTGAAAACAAAAGCTAAGAGATGGAATTACAAAATTAGATTAAGTAAGTGATGAACAGGAGCGTAGGCAGGATTTTTTCGCGGGGGGGGGGGGGGGGGGTTAAATTGCGGCGAAAAATTTGCAATGACAGGCGGGGGGGGGGGGGGGGGGTAAGAGCACATTTTTGTGTGTGTGTCCAGGATTTGATGTTTTTGGGGTCACCCATAAGCACACACAAAAAACAAATGAGAAGGGGGGTACCCCCTTCCCCTCACTGCGTTCGCGCCTGGTGATGAAGATATAAATAAAGAAATATTAGAGTTCAGGAAGAAAGAAAGGATCGGGAGACAGAAAGATGGCAGCCGCAGGTAAAAAGGGCGACTTAATAAATACGAAAATGCATTGTACAAAATAAATCAAGAAAAGGGAAAAGTAAAACCAACAACTTAACATTTCATCACTATCTGTTATTTATTTGAGAAACCGACTACTACTACCAACTACGAGTGAGCAATCACTCAACACGTGGCCTTGGTCGATGATACATAATACAGACATAATCCAATCTTATCAAAATGTTAATGTCTCCCCTTTGTTCAGCTCCGATCCCTTCTTGGCGGCCTAGCCCTTTCATGTTTGCGCGCTCTCCATCAGACATTCCCCTCTCTTTCGTGAAGTTATCTCCTCCTCCTCCTCCCCCCCCCCCCTGAAAAGATAAGCGTGGGAAAACCTCTCTCTCGCTCTCTTCTCTGTCACATTTACTTGAGGTCATTTACTCGGCCCATAAATGGCTTTTGTTTTTGTTTACATTAGCTCAGAGGCGGCTTCACAAGTCATGAACGAACTGACTAGTATGTCTGGTTACTAAGCAACTATGTAGTCAATCAAAATGTTCAAATTCATTTGTGGCTTCATGTTTTCATATCGGGCAATAAAAATAGCTCCAAATTATGATATTTAACAATCATTTTTAACATAAGTATGATATGGTGAGATCCTACTCAAACTCGTGAATTTCTCATTTTTAAAGAACAATTTCCAGCAAATTACAAAATTTGTAATTTGCTGGAAATTGTTCTATATGAACTGGCCATGTTAATGACGCGGGCGTACAAACACCTCGACAGCTCTTCAGAGTTTCTATCAATTGCTTTGGTGTCTCGGAGTCGACGGGTGTCTACGTCATTTTGAGACGGAGAATTTATTTTACTCGAATATAAAGTAAAAGACTTGAAGAAATTTGAGTACTGCAATTTTTGTGAAAATAAGAAAATGCAATATTGTTTTTAATATAAGGAAAATAATTACAGCTTTAAAAATAAATACATGACTTGGTCTAGCTCGATAAAAATCCAAACAACTATGATCATATTCATTTTGTTTTCTTCGTAACATTGGATAACAAATTTCACAAATTCCCACATACTATAAATATTGATAATTTAGATTATTTAGTGCAAGGGTAAATATGACAATGACTCGGAACATAATACAGGGATAACAATTAATCAAATTACTCTTAATACTTGTAAACGTTTTTTTTTTTCTAGGGGGGCGGGGTCAAATTTTCCCTCGTGTCGCGCCTTTTTATTTTCTTGGCGAGAGGCCTGATTAGGCATAGAATAAAAAAAAATCAACAAAAGGGCAAAGTAAAACAACAGGGAGGCAAAGTTACATAAAATTATCTACATCTTCACTTGTAAGGTACTAGACTACATGCATGCAATGTAAATCCTTTGTTTTTATTTCTATATTTATTTTGTAAAAACACTGAATTTTCTGCTGTGACTTTACATAAAACTCAGACTTCACAGAGCTGCCAAGCAGAACGGCATACACACAGCACAGGGGATGTACACCACTCAAAGACGTGCGCATTACCCCAGGCCATGCATACACACATGCATCCGATCGTGATATCAAACCAGCATCCACAACACACGCAAATTACATATCAGTGCACTGCACTACACACAGCGTCACTCACTAGTAGTACAAGGAAATCCCGATGTCACTTCCAAAAATCCACCCCAAAAGCCGAAATTGCTGTCAAAAGTGCGGAATCAGAGCCATATTTCCAAAGCACGCGGTGGCTTAGCCAAGTTATTAAAAACGGCTTCGCCAAAAAAGCGCTTAAAATAAAGAAATCAGAGATTTTGTAACGAGTTTTTTCGCTTATCGCAAGCGCCCTTCGAGGGCTATCGAGGGTGGTGGTATCTTTACCAGTACCAGCGCTGTCGGGCTCAGATCACGTGACCTCATTTTGGGGGGCTATCCACATGTTGTGATTTGCGCGAATTGCTGATACACGCAATGCAGTACTGATTAATAGGTTGGGGAATACAGACAATATACTAAATATGATTTATAGATGTGCAGTGTCGCACAAGAAGCTTTTACTCATATGCGGCTGTATGTAGAAAGACTTGAGGCGTTGCTGGTTAGGTTTATTATTTTAGCGCGCGACACATTTTTTAGACAAATTATTATCAATCGACACGGGAGGATTGCAGCTCTAGCTCTGCTTTCAAGACTAAAAATTCATCTATGAAAATCTACTATCTTGTATTTTAAACGCGAGCTAGACGGGTACAACTATTGTCAGGGAACACCAGATTAACGCGTTCAAGACGGGTCAGCTATTGTCAGGGGACGCCAGATTAGGAAGGATTAGAGAGGGGCTGGATAGCAGTGAGGTTGATTGACAGCGGTCCTAGCAGACGGGATGGCTTCTTTTCTGGCTGCCTGCTCTATTGTCCAACAGACAACAATAGACGCGAGCAAGGGACGCCAAGGGACCGCCAGCGTACAATACGCGTCCGGGAACGGGGATTAAGAGATAAGTAGGCGTCCCGAACCCGGACGAACGCGAGTGATAATAAAGTTGCCTTCCCTAATGTATACAATACATGCAATATGCACAGTACAACATACATCTTCCACATGCTTTTTTGTTCTAGGCATATCCATTCTAAATGTCAGCAGTACTTGAATAGAAATAAAATGACAAGTTCATATAGGCCTAAAGGGTTAACAGGATGTATGGCTTTAGGCCTCTGAGTTGGTTCTAGGATAATTACCCCCCTGGAAAATTAACCCCCAGAAAATGTTCCCCCCCCCCCCAAGGACAATTACCCCCCGAGGACTATCACACCCAAAGGACGATTAACCCCAGAAAATAACCTCCTAGGACAATCTTTTCTAATAAGAATGCGTTCACAAGCTATTTTTGCATACATAATGAGCCCATGACCTTTGACCTTTGACCTCATGACCCAAGAATCTACTCAGTTCATTGGCTCTGCAAGATACATACACGATCTAAGTTTGGCAGGAATCCATCAATCTGTTCTAATGATAATGCGATCACAAGCTATTTTTGCATACATAATGAGCCACATGACCTTTGTCCTTGACCTCATGACCCCAAAATCTAACCAGTTCATCGGCTCTGCAAGTAACATACATGACCTTAGTTTGGCAAGAATCCATCAATCGGATCTTGAGATAACGCGATCACGAGCTGTTTTTGCATACATAATGAGCCATGTGACCTTTGACCTTTGACCTCATGACCCCAAAATCTAATCAGTTCATCGGCTCTGCAAGATACATACATGGCCAAAGATTAGCAGGAATCCATCAATCGGTTCTTCAGATAACGCGATCACGAGAATGGGACGTACGGACGTACGGACAGACGTACGGACGGACGGACGGACAACCCGAAAACATAATGCCTCCGGCTACTTCGTAACGGAGGCATACATTTTTTTTTGAGTTAACTGTAAAAGAAGAAAGATAAACATCATGTACCTTCGATTTGGCAGTCTCAGTGCTGTACATGTGCTGGTCAGGAAATCTCAGAACTTTGAAAGCATTCTTTACGGCTGGTGGATAAAATAAGTAGAGAGAGATTACAAGTATTCATAATTTCCTGGATGTAAAATATTAAAAAATTTACAGATTCAAAAGCATGACTGTATGTTTGTTGTTTATCATGGAGTCTTTATCAACAACTTAAGGAAATAAGAATCAGAATTACTACTGCATGAATGAATTTTCATATTCCAGTTTGGCTTCTTCCAAAATGTTACGCAGACTTGTAATTTCAAGCCAACAGATTCAGAGGTTATGACAGTAAGAAATGCTAGATGTGAATATATTTCACTAAACTGCTATTTGCAATTGACAGAAAAGCAAACAAAAGTGACAGATGTTTTCATGAATCTTTTTTCTTTTAGCTAAAGAACATTCATATCACATTTGAGACTGAGCATAATTACGTGATGTTAACATCATACTTACGTCCTACATCTCTGACGTTTACCACGGCAAGACTGTCCAATTCAAACAGAGCTTGATACTTGTAGCGTACTGGGCCTCGTCTGAAAATAGAAGAAAACACAGTGACAACAGAAAAATTCATCATACATACAGCTATCTTTAATATCAACGCTATCATTGATTAATTAATCAATCTGAGTGAAACATATCTATAAATACCAACAGCATACACATACAAAGACAAATCAATCGTGAAAGAAGGAAGAGTATTTAAAGGAGTTAAGGTATAGCTGACAACACAAAATCTGATTGCTGATGACCAGGAGCGTGTCCCAAAGTTCTTGCAAAGCCAAGAAATAAAAGGTTACTGCGTTGACTTTTAAACTTGGATCCAAATAAACGATGTTCAGGGCACTAATGGATATCATCATGCTCTACAATATTCTCATATAATATCCCACTGTCTTACATAATCAAAATGCAGGTCTTTACAAACACAAAAACATCCTATACCTGTTTCTGATGAAGGTTGTGATGACGAGGCTATCATTGAGGAGGTATGCATGGACCCTCTGGATCTCTTGGAATGAATCGGTATCTAGCTCAATCAGATCGGCATCATAAATGATGTATCGTCCTGGCACTTCAGCTATTCTCTGTGCGGCAACAATTAAATTAAAATGCGACTTCAAGAACCAGGCATCAGAATTGACAGGACATTTCTAATTTGGTGTCTATCTTTGTTAATAGATTATTTAATTTCTCATTAGCAATGATGAACATCAATTTAATTTCAACTTGTGAACATTAAAACTGATAGGCAGCTTAAGTTTAATACAATCTGAGCCCAGTCTAATAAAGAGTTGCGATTTTTGCAAGTCCTCCGATCAATCGCAAGTTTGCAGTCTCCTATCTATTCTGTACATAGTGGCGATTAATATCAACTCTTTATAAGACGTAGCCCTGGACTAATAACTGAAAAATTCAATTAGTAAATAAGAATAAGAAGACTACTTTGACCTCAGTTTAGGAAACAAATGAACAACATTCATGTTCTTGTTAATAATGTGTTTCACCATATCCATAGTTTCCACACAGAACTTTGATGTACCACACTACAAAGAAGACTCTGATTAGAACATGTCTCTCACTTGGCTCTTCTCTTCATCCCTACACCAATGTAGCTATAAAATAAATGTTAGATGCTGCTTATAAGTATCGGCTTGCATTGTGATGTAGATATACAGTAGGCTTACGGTTGCACCATGTGAGAGAGGGGGATAGTCAACCTGTTCGAAACGTCGAGCCGCTCCCACCACCCATCCTCTCCAATTGGCACTATAGTTCTCCTTAGATATTAAAGCTCAAGAAAGATTAACAACAGTCTTTTTCAAGATTACCAACAGTCCTTTTCAGAACTACACACACACTCAAGAAAGAACGATTATCGACAGTCTTTTTCAGGAAACCCCAATTCTCCCCCCCTCTCTCTCACATGGTGCAACCGTAAGCCTACCGTATAAAATAAAAGTTGTGTCACCTGAAAGATGAAAGAGGAGGGGAAAGGAATACTTACAGAGCAGCCTTCCACTCTATCAAGCAGAGATGCTATGGTCCGTTTATGTTCTTCTGGGGCTTGTGGGGCATTCTTATCTCTTCCTGCATCCTCTGCAATAAACAATAAAATGTCTTCATAATCAGTATCAGCATTATCTTATCCAACAGTCTTTATCTCCCAAATTGATTTTAAAATACAAATCCCCTAAATCTCTGTGTAAGACGCACGTATTCCCGCCAATTTTTTTTTTTAATTGAAAGTCGGGGTGCGTCTTATACACGGGTACAAGGGTAAAGTGTTGAGTTATGCCCCTCCACCTGGCACTGAACCTGGCAATGCCTCCAAGCTCAGTAATACACGGTGTGGTGAATCACCACTCGGAAACTAGAACAACACTACCTTTATATGGCCAAATTTCTGTTTGGACTTTAAAGGAAAATTTGTCTGTCATCTTTAGTGCATACATTGTGTGCGGGTAAGCCTGAATCCAATGACCGGGGAAATAACATGTCTGTAAAGCGCTTAGGCACATCGTTGGATCGATGTATTGAGCGCTATATACATGTAAACACAGAATATTATTATTTATTATTTAGTTTTAAAAACGACATTGTTGCTATTATTTGTGACAAGATCACAAACACAAATCGGCGCAGACCTGGCTTGCTGCCTACAGAGTCTGCACACACAAAAAAAATCCCCCCCCCCCAAAAAAAATAGGGGTGCATCTTATACACAGGTGCGTCTTATACACAGATATTTATGGTAGTACAATTTTGTTTAAAGCTTACTTTATCCTTTAATGAACATTAAAGATGAATAAATCTTGACATCTTTTCTGCATTCCATTTTTGTTGTTATTACTTCTATTTTTTTAACGTCTATTTTATTATCTAGTAACTTGCATGTTATCACCTTTAATATATTCATTTGGGGTGAGTAAACAACTTTCAGGTTTGTCGAAACTAAGAACGCAGTGAAACAGATTGTTTAGAAGATTACTCGATAAATATTCTGTTCATGGGCTCTTCTTTTCCTACAGGAATATATACTACCGGTATATAATATTCTTCTCCTATATAGAAAGAAAGTACATGTTATAAAGTTGTACCACAGAAGGTTATGCTTTGTACAACAGAAGGTTATGCTTTGTATTTGGATTGATATTTGACAAGTACTGTTTATTTATTTTGAATGTACCTTTTCCTCCCATAGACATGTCTAGTAGTTGAGTCATGATAGTCTTCTGTTCAGTCAGGATGTGACTAAGTTGATACATCTCTCCTTCCAAATCTGAACACATTGTTAGTCAAAGAAATTAGCTTCTACAAAGCTAAACAAATCAACAAAACATTTTTTTTGTAAATCAGATTTCATTTTATGGACAAGGATAGTCCTTAAAAAGAGGCTGAAAGATGTTGCCACTATATCCAATTAGAGCCAATTAGAGCCAATTAGAGACAGGTTCCACCTTTAATAGATGGAATTGCCAGTAAAGTGAATTCAAAAACATGTTTAAAGTACATGCATTTCCTGATAAAAAACAGTTTGGATGACATACATGTACTGTATATCACCCCTGAATCATAGAAAACTCTAACAATTATTATCAACCTTACCAGATCTTAGATAAATCAGGAAAAAAAGCCTTCGATATCAAACCAAAGTAAGATGAACATCTGAAGGGAGTGAAGGCACCTTCATAAACTAAGCCTTTAATACATTACCAAACATGTTTTTAGGGCCTAGATTTAATTCTGTTCATCAAATTCTCTTACAAAAAAGTAAACAAATATATATATAGATCTATATATATATATACATGTATATATCAGCCTCCAATCACATCTATAAATTAGAAGAAAGGGCATTAATGATTTGGACTACTTCAAGGATACATGAGATTTCTTTGGCCGTTTCGATGAATTGAGTGTAGTTGCGGTAGACATTTTTCTTGAGAGCGACTGCAGTGTCATCGTTGAGATTGAGAACCCTTTGTTTGTGTTCCTGAAGATCTTGATACACATCTCCACCAGATGCTATTTCCAAAACATCTGAAGAAAAAAAGGGGTATAAAATTATTTACTTACATATCATCATCAACTTATCAAGTACCGCGATCAGTGTAAAAAGGAGGGTGTTATCTTTTTTACCTGTTTCGTGTCATTTTTCATATCTTTTTGGAGTATTTTTCCTAAAAATGAAGACTAAATAATACACTTTCTCACAACAGGTTTCATATTGCAAACCGCTGCACAATTATGACAATACATTACAAGTGCATACTGCATTATCAGTAGGGGCGCTGCCACACGGGTCTGACTCTGAGAATGAGGATCCTCTGCATAAACAAGGATATCCTCGTATACGCGGACAAACTGCAGACATTTTTTTCTTTGGGGCTCTGCAAGTTTCGGGTTCCTGATCCGCACGCTGGATTCCGCGTAATAAAATACCCCCAGTTCACCGTCTAATTTAATGCCAATGGGTTGTCCGTCTTCCTGAGGATTGATCGCTCATTAATATTAAAGTGAAAGTCTCTGTCCAAAGCTAGGTCAGTGTAAAATGCATTAAGAAGATCATAGCGCAACCCGTTTTTCGCATCGCCAACACACCGATCAGAAATCAGAATCTCAATCATCAGCGGAAATGCGGACGATCCTTTGCTGCTCGTTTGTGCGGACAATCCTTATTCTGGGACCAGCACCCTTACTTAGATGTGGGCGGAATGCACAAGTGAAATTAGCAATCAAAATTGATAAGAAAATTGACACGAAACACGTGAGTTACGGGTCCAAAGTATGGGCACATTTGTGAACTAGCGCTTCAGCCGCTGCTTATCAGTAGGGGCGCTGGTCCGAGAATGAGGATCGTCCTCATAAACAAGGACAAAAAGTGTCCTAAAAAATAAGGGTTGTCTGCATTTTCGAGGACGTTTTTTTTTCATCGGCGCTCTTGGGGTTTCATGTTACAGAACGGCCCGCTGGTGATGCCAAAAATGGATTCCCCGGGGGAAAATAACCCTAGTTCACCGTCTACTTTTATGGGTTGTCCGTCTTCCCAAGGATTTATTGCTCATAATGTGAAAGTCTCTGTACAAAGTCAATGTAAAATGCATCAAGAAAATCAACCGTTTTTAGCATCGCCAATGCGCCGATCAAAAATATGAAACGTCTGCAAAAATGCAGACGATCCTTATTTTTGAGGACGCATCAGTGCTTGTTAAAGAAGACGATCCTTGTTTATGAAGACGATCCTTATTCTCGGACCAGCGCCCCTACTGCTTATTTGGCATCCACCTGACACCCGGCACCCTCATAAGTCATATCCAAACGCATCGGAGGCCACCGCTGCGCGCTGCAGCTTCACAGTCACAGTAGGCCTACTCTACTCAGCTCAGTAGCCAAGCCTAGCCCAAGCCCAGGCCCAAGTAAATTCTTTAAATAATGACACAAATTCACACCTCTCTACATTTGAAATAGGATACGAATATGAACACATTTCAACATAATAATTCAAAGAATCAAATCATTTGATAACTATGAGGCTACTTACAATCGTCTGCGTTAAAATTGTCTTTAGACAGTTTGTTGACAATCTGTTCTGCCATTTCCTTTAGTTTCAGATTCCCTCTGCATGCGCGCTATAGAGTACACAATCACAACCTCTTTCCGTGTACGAAATGGTAATTAAGGTTAGTCTTTACCATAGAGATATATACTTAATGGTCTTTACTCATACTTTTTGATAAATGTTGATTTTTACACATAGGGTCTAGATCTAACCCTAATCTGAGTGTTTTTCGAAAAAATTGTTTATATCTGTTGATATAGACTCTATATTAAATACTTAAAATGCAAATCTAAGATTTTTATTTACATTTTCTTATTCATCCCAATACTTGAAAATTTCTTCCCATGTTGTATTGAAATAGGCTATGGAAGAGTCGCAACCTCTACTCCACAAATACTCCCTACCACATCACTACCTCCTCTTTCTGGCCAAGAGCTCCGGACCCACGCCCGTCCGATCACTACCGTAGCTACAGTACAGTCATAGAGGCCCTTACCTACTACAGAGAATTCACAAGACCACAACAACATCATACATGCAACAGTGTCATCATGGCCTGGTCATTCAACTAGCAACGAACACTAACTTCTTTTTGGAAGAATTTGGAAAGCAAGCTAGACCTGAGTGACATGATAGATATAGTCTGAGCAAGCTGAGCTACTATTTAGGCTTTTTGGCTGGGAACCAACTAAAACAGAAGGATCCTTAGCCTTGGCTTGCCTTTGGCCTTTGTTTGGGAAGACAAGAATTTATGCTGGGTGATCGTGTTTATCACTGCCTTGCTTTGTCTCTGATTGAAGTTTCGTCTGTCGAAGAACTGTCATCATCATCAAGCAATCTTGAATTTGAAAGATTCAGTCAAAAAGGTATGTTGATGAAGTTTGTTAATTAAAGGTATTACAAAGTTTTGGGAAATTTTGAAAATGGGTGGATAGTGAATCTTTACAATTTTGATATATTTGGATGCCCCTGTGGATGTATTATGCAGGTGTCAATTGTATGACCCACCCTATCATATGGACCCCGGGGAAGGTGCGTCATGGTTGGGTCATTTACCATCAAGGTGTGACTCAGGGTACCGTCATTTTACTCCTATGGTCAGTCACAATATTGACGGTGGGGTGTGTCGATGTCAGTCACTTTACATAGGTGCGTCACTGAATAAAGTACAGTGTATTCAAATGACAGTCAAAATCAACAACTGGTGCGTCATAATTTTGACCGAGGTACCGTCATTGGTAGCCTGAAGTTCGTCATAGTTTTGCCGCATATGTGCGTCATGGTATAGTAAAATCCGACGCACATTAGACAAGTGACGCACCATCCCCGGGGTTCATGGGGTGGGTCATACAATTGACAGGTGCATTAAAAGCACTAAAAGCACTAGAAATTGTAGCCCCTAAAAGTAAAACCTTCTGCTTTCGAGAAAAATTGAATATAAAGATTTACCGGTGCTCCCGGTAAATTTTGATGAATTTCAAAAAGCTCCTACGGCCGTACAATGGTAGCTGCGACCATGAAAATCTCAGAATATGTAGTTGTGGTATATAGTTTCAGAACGGGAATATCTAATCGGTCGATTTTAGTCAATAAACATTGTTTTATGGCTTAATTAATATATTGACCTTGAGAGGGAGCTATTCAACATAAAGTGTTTATTATTTACAATTTCATATCTTTAGAGTCGATTTCGACCGCGACAACGATTACTGAATATTGTAGGATCGCATATGCTTCCAATATGTTCATTTGAACCAAATTCATGACCCCATACCAAAACTTTGTATTACATGTACCTTTAAGAACATCAATTGACCAGATTTTACGTTATAAATTGTAAGGAATCTTGAGATTAAAACTTGAAAGGTTGTTAGCGTTAATTTAATGTTAATTGTCATGATTGTTTATTGAGTGCTTGTTTATGTTTATTTTAAATTTGCCTTTTTTTTCTTTCTTTTTTTCTTCTTTCTTAACCAGGAACGATTTAGTCAAATATTAGTCGACCGATGCATATTAGCATGATTAGTGAGCTTATGAGTTATCCTCACCCCTGCTCACTAGATCTATATAGATCTAGTGACTATTTCCCATAATTTATAATACTAATGCTGATGCTGAATATTAATAATCTTTTAAAGTCCACTCCAAATTGTATTAAGTTAAACTGAAAATGGAAATGCTTTTTGCCCAAATGATCGTGAGCCCGGCAGCCACTGAGCAGCGCCAGATTGACGTTGCTCTATCCCTTAATATTGTTGAACGCCAAACAGGGTAGCACTAGCAGCAACTCCCGTCTATTAACGTCTTTTAACGTCTTTTGGTATGACGCGGCTGGGGTTTGAACCCACGACCTCCTGGTTGTGAGGCGGACGCTCTACTGACTAAGCCAACACAATTAAGGTGTAGATCTAGATTTACTGTACATGTTAGTAGATTTTGTTTATGAATTTCAAGTTTTTCTTCTTTATTGACACACCTAGGCTGTTTTTAAAGATTTTCTTTAAATTACAAATAGACTTCTACAATAAGTTAAAATGATGGTGATTTTGCAAATATTCCATGAAGATTCATTGCAAGCTATATTTTACATTCCATAAGCAGAAAGGTGTTTATATTTTTGTTTAGTTCACATACGTTAAAAACGATTAAAAAAAAAGAGTGAGGGCGTGACTTCATGACACGTGACGTCATCAAATTACCGGTACTTGAACAGGGTCACCAATGAAGAAGTGCTGGATTAAAAAAAAAAAAAAAAAAAAAAAAAATGATGTTAATTGTATTGCCCTTTAGAAGTTTAGGTGCCAGAACCTGGGTCGGTCGGTTGGAAACTTTTTTCCCCCCTCAAAACAGCGACATTCGCCATAAAAACTAAAAGTAAAAACCAGGAACTTCGCCCAAATTTCGCTGGTTTCTAGATGGGGCAGTGCATGGTATACATGTACATGGTCTAGGCCTAGGCTACTCGTTTATGCTAGCAGGATTTCGAAACTAGGGCAGAAGACGAGTGAGAATTTGGGAATAATTTGATGATTTATGCATAATTGATATCCCATAAACAAATAAAATACATATTTTTTAATTCATTAAGCATTTTTTCTCTAAAGAACGGTAAAAGAAAGGAAAAAATTGTTTAAAAAAGCCGACCATAGATTTTATGATTTTTTCTCTAAAAAAATTAATGACCGGGAGCCGCTTTTTTCAGATATTTGGCTCCCAGTCTGCTTAGACTTACAAAAAGGCTTGGTCAGACTAACACTACACATGTTCCTTTTCTCCATGTTATCGTTATTATTCTTGGTGAAGTGTGACCAGATCGTTTCCACTCCCCCCCCACCCCCCCCCCCCCCCCCCCCCATTGTCATGTAAACACAGACTCAAACAGGCATGTGAAAGATTCATCACACTTTATCCCTCACACAATGCAATTTGTAAACAGGAAGAGGAAATGGTAATGAGTATTGTTGGTCACTGTTTCCTGTCTGTAACCCTTTTTGAATTATTCAAAGAAAACCACATACATGTATGGTACACAAAAAAGGAGTTAAGAGTCCAGGGCCTTGGGGGGAATCTTTGGAGCATAACATTGCTAGTTTGTAACTAAATTAACTCTGTCCCTTATAGATGGTTTTAATGCATCCTTGTTTACACTGCCTATAGTGTGACTGTGACCAAATAGTTACAGAAAGAAAGAAAAAACGTTTGTGAATAATCAAAATGGTAATAATTTGCTTTTATAAAAACATCATGATAGTGTTCACAGATAGGAGTATTGATATCCCTCCTTCTCAGCCCAGTACTAGTACATGTATATTACAAATTCTTATGTTTCTTGAGAATATGTCATGTGATATAAAGCTTATATCTAGAAGTATTATCAAGAAAGGCGTTCATTCTTGAAACCAGTCAACCTCTCATTCTTGAGTTACGAAAAACACAAAAACATCAAATCTACAAGGGGTATGAATAATAATAGTTGTTAACTCTATATGATTATATGCCCCCAAATTGCGAAAAATACACAACAAATACATATTTTTACAATAATTTTGCAAAAATGTCTCACTGGTATTTTGTTATTCATTTTAAAATGCACTTTATTTATTGAGCCTGAACATCATTCAGATGTTATCCAGCCAATACAAATACAAGTGCTCTGGTACATTTTTTTCTTTTCTTTCTTTCTTTCTCTCTCTTTCTCTCTCTCTCTTTCTCTCTCTTGCTCTCTCTTGCTCTTTCTTTCTCTCATTATTTTCTTTGGTGTATTTAATTACCTTTTTACATTGAGTAAAAAACAGCATATTCAATTCAGAGTATAATGAACTTACATGTACTCTTTACCCAAACATCCATGACTAAGAATTTTGTTTACAAGAGATCTCTCATAATATGGTTGATTATTATGATGCAATCAACGTTGCAATCAATATATGTCATCCCTGAAGTCCAGTGGGCGTCTGCATTCCTAAGCTCTTCGTTTGGACCTTTGATTAACCTCCTATGTTTATTGACAAACCATTTTGCATTTTGTTTTCGAATTTGTAACATTAAAGACACCTTGACTATTAAACTATTTGTCGAAATGTAGCATAGGGCCTACCGGTAATTGTCTACTAAGAACCAGAAGCCTTCTAAGAGTTAACTTTATTTTATCTAGAAGATCTTATCTTTTGGACTCTTAGAAGACGCTGTTTACTGTCATTTCTAATATTAGCTCTATGTTTATTATATTTGTGTTAAAATTAAAAAAATAAATCAATAAATTTTCTCAATGTGTCTACGGTAGGTGTGATCTAAAATCTACCCTTAAAACAACAACAAATACAATGAACCTGCAAAGTTGACAATACTAACTACCCCAACAGTAATTTATGTAAACCTTAAGCCTTTGGCTTTTAACAAAACACAATTGAAACTAAGTGATTCGTTCCAAGCCTTTAATTGTCATAATTAGATTTGTAATTATTTCAATTCATAAATGAGCAATGACATGCTTCAGGGATTTTGTTTGGATAATACTGAAAACGTTCTACAAATATTTTGCACAAATAACATTCCTTACATTTTTGTGAAAGACTGTATTAATAGGTAGGATATTATGACTGTTGTCACATGATTATTGATATTTGCCAATGGCTATACATGTACATGTATGATCATTTACCATTAATTGTTTTGAATTGAGTTGAAGTCAGAAGTGCTTTTGTTGGATCAGTAAGAGCATTTTTATTTCTTGTTTGGCTGGTAAGTTTTGTTAGGAAATATTATTAACAAGGAGTGATTTCTGTTGCTGGTGAATTTTGGAAGATGATGTGACATGTACAGTATGTGATGCTAATGATGTATACAGGTATGAGGTAAACCCATCGTACATTTTGTATCAATAATTAATTTTAACCTACTGTTAGATCATTTCAATTTTTGAATTGAATGCTTGATTAAGTTGATTTGCTCAACTTCTTTTAAAAATTCACATTTTGTTTTGATTTTGTGTATCTACTTGTCATTATAATTGGAATATTTGAATGCTCCTTCTGTTATTATGCTCATTCTCTGAGTAGAGTCAACTCAAATTAAATCCTAGGACATAAACATGTACCGGTACATGTACATGTATACAAGCCAACATGTACAGTGTAAGGGCCTTAATTATGCATACAGAGTTTTACAGACCCTAGCACAAGGCCCATTTACATTGCAGAAAATCCCATTTGAAAAACTCTACCACCACTTTAATTCAGTACTAGGTGTATGCTAATTATATTTTATCTTATTTTCTTTTTGTGAGATGTGCGTGTGCGCCACTCTTTGCTGCTCTTAGCATGGAAGCCAGGAGAGTCACAAAAAAGAGGAATATTTCACTTGAATGAGAACAAGCATTTACACTGGAAAAAAAATGACTTCCAGGGGTGGGTTTTTAATTCAGGTCTTTTTTTCCAGACAAAACTCAAGAATGTGAGAAAAACTGATTGATTTTAAAGACCGTCAATACTACTGGGCCAGAAGGGATTAGACCACTCGGCTCTCAACTAACATAAGAAAAAGAGGATCATGGGGGACCAACAGGCACCGATTGGGGAAGTTTTCTATATGGAGGGAGCAAGTAGCCCAGTAGGAGAGTGGGGCTTTAATAGCTTGAAGTGTAAATTCCCCTAACTTTAGTTCATTCCCTCAGCAAAACAAAACAAGTATAAAACCCTGAACAGTGAAGTTATGAAGATAACAAATTCACTCCTACTTATTATTCTTTAAATATCCAAGTTCAAAGTATTAAATAACAAGTTGCTTTGAATCCTACCCATATCAGATTTGTACTTTAATTGCCCTGTATCATGTTTGTACTGCTCCATTTCATTTCATGAAAGAATTTCTATTCTTAATTATCAATAAAACCCCCTCAAATATAAGGATTAAATTCAATTCAATGGGATTCCTCCCACGAAGCAAAGTACAGTGTACTGTACTACTATATTTGTAAACAGTTTTCCTCTTCAAATAAGAAAATTAGAGTTTGAAAAGTATACATGTATCCCCTTATTTTCATACCGGGCCTCAACTCAATCAATCTGTTTTTGTTGGTTTTCCTCTCTAAATATCTCTGCAGCCTCCCACAAAGTACACACAGAGCACGTGCCTTTCATTTGCATGTGAATGGCCTGCTGAGTATTGCAAGTGATATTGGTTTGGCCTGGCTCCTCCGCTCTCCTACGAACCATGCTTTTGTCCCCTCGCGACAATAACAAGAGAACATCTGAGCGACCTCATTAAGTTATGATTGACGGAAAATCGCCCTCGTATGTATGTTCCATTCATGCACTGTGTGTGCTGCTATACTGCTTTGTGGTCTGTTATAATTGTTCCTTTGTGTTGTGTTTTCCTGTGTTTAGGTCTTTGGTTTGGTTGGATTTTGGCGCTAAGTTCAGGACCATCTGCCTGTTGTGATGATATGAGCTTGATGCTATCCTAGAGCTCTCCACTGCGGCAGCACGTCCATGAAAAGAAGAAGGTATGTGAGCACATTTCATCTTGCTTTTTTATTTATTTATTGATGTTCTGTTGAATAAATCTACCCTGTGGCAACTTTTGCACGCATACATTCACATAAGTATCTACATATATTGAGATGGAAATATAAGATATTAAAAGAAAAATAGATGATGATGAAGATCCTTTCTACATGTATGTGATGATGTAATAATACACTGGTTGTAATGATAGTGGACAGTGAATCCTGTGTGGGAAGATGGAGAGGGATACAAATTAAATAGCACAGTTAACATTTTGATAGCATTGAAATTTGATGGAATTGATGGTGGTGCATGGTGGTGATGATTTTCTATGATGATTATGATAGTAAAGATGGCGGTGGTTATAATTTTAATGATGATGATGACGATGATGTTGATAATAATAATGATGATGGTGATAATGATGATAATATTGAGACGTAGTGATTAACAATCCTTCATGCTGGCAATGATTCAATGTTCCTCTCTTGAACATTGTAACCCTGACTACATTCCCTACATGACATGTACAGTATGTTGTTAACCTCGATAATGTAAGGCTAAATATGCCATGGGCCACGGCAGCACCCTGGTCTAGTTATTATCATTCCGGACTGATTCCTAGCATGCATGCATGCACGGCTCATCCTTATTAGATATGACAGACAGACAGACAGACAGTCAGTCTGTGTAGAAGTGTCTCAGTCAACACTAGCTAGGCTTGTATACATGTAGCCAATCAAGACATGGTATGAAAATTGCTAGTGGAAATGAATGTACCGTAGTCTTTATCTACATACATTGTACAGGTGTATGTACAAATGTATCTTATCAAGGAAGGTATCTTTCCAAGCTTGGAGGTTGATGGCAACATTTCCCCACACATCTCTATTCTCTGTCATTCTACTCTTGGAGTGTAAAATGGCTATAAATGTAGACTACATGTACATATGTTGACATATATGTCCTTTGGTATTAGGGACTGGCCCGACTTGGGGAGGAGGGGGGGGGGGGGGGGACATAGGAATTTATACGTTTTTTGGTTAGTATCACTCTTACTTTTTTTATTTTTGTTTAAATTAAACAAAAAATGTGTGGGACATTTTGAATGAAAATAAGTCTTGGTTATAATATGGTTGAATATGGTCATTGTTCGGTAAATTGAATGCAATTTTGTTTATGTTGCTTTATTTATGTATAATTTCAAAAGCATTACATGTATAAATGTAGGAACATGTACACTGTATGTAGATGTCCCCATATGGGAAGAAGTAAGAACAAAGAAATGCTTAATAATTTGCAAATAAATTGCAAATAAATGACAAATTAAATGATATTGGTGATAATGAGTCAGAAATTCAGAAATAAATAAATAAATAAATATTGCTTCCTGAGGTAATAGACAAAAGATAAATCAGGTCATTTTTATTTCCGTCCTGAAAGGTTAAGACCCTAAATATAAGTTTAATTTTGTCCTAATTTTCATTAAGAAACTCCACCCAAGCAAACATCTCATATCTCTATATCATATTGTACACAAAGTGCTTATATTCTTTCTATGAGATGTGATGATAGTCTAATCTCTAGGATGATCTCTTCAAGCTTCTCAGGTCAAACATAGTCGTCCTTTGAGGTCACTACTAATACTGATTGGTCTGAAAGGATACCTAAAGATAAGACACGCTTGATTACCAATCTCAATGTGACTCATTTGTTTTTAGCCGAGTTTAGCTAGGTTAGGCAGAGTTAATGAGAGGAGGGAGGTGTGTTATTAATAATCACATGTCTGCTAGCTGACATGCCCTACTATGGCTCATAAATCAAGAGGATGTTTGTTTTTCAGTCTGTCATGCATGACTTTGTTTTGATGACAGTGCACGTACACACGGTGTATTGGAGGCCAATGGTTCACAGATTTCATTCCTATTGTGTTTTTTGAAGGACTCAAGTTCATCATGTATTTGAACATGTGATTGATAGTACTTCACTGTGAAGTTCACTGTTTGTGTTCTATCACAACATTGGGATATTATTCTGTATGCAGTGACAATGTTGTGATACTGCATGTTCTTGTGTTTTCTGATCAAGACTTTGAAATCCTAAGATTTTCCTGTTGATTTTAAGCTCAGTGCCCCCCAGGTCAACCCGTTTCCTGACATGACACTTTTATGGTCTTGATCGAGCCTGCTCTTAGAACTTCCGTAGAGGACTTCACTCGTACAGTTTTGTAGCTATAAACAATTCACTTGTTTCACGCAGATCTACATGTACAAGTACATCTATGAGTTGCAGGATCTCCGTACTTGTTAACGATGCTCTGATACATGTATATTACACATACTGTAGTTTACAAGTGGATTTGAGAAAGAAAGGACGTCCTTACGATGATACAATAAAAGTGCAGAGTGACCAACAGATCAATATAGGCGTCCAGGTTTCTTTATTTTGTGCATCTGTTCATCTGGAAAACTTTGTTTAGTCAGACCAAGGAGTTACCAGCACCTTGGTCATGCAGACAGCAGTAGTCATCGATAACTACAGTACATCTAACTATCTTGATCTAAGGAGACACGAACGAACAAACTATGCATGTAGGCCTATACATGATTGGAAGCGTGGCGGCATGTTAGCAACATTTTGATGTGGTATTCGATTGGATTTCTTATCAAGACAGGATCAAGATCCTTGATCAAATCTTAATGGGACCAGCAGGTTAATATCTTGCCAAGATTGTTCATGGTCATCTGGAACAAACTTTTTCTAAAGTCAACTGCAGTCATTGACAACTGTTTATTTGTTTCATGTATGTCATGTACATGTATCTGAGCTTGTGAATGTGATATGTTTGGAAGTGTTTCAGCATTTGTTAACAACATTTTGATGAGAAGTTAGATCGGCTTCATGATGGAGGCAGGAGATTGTTGATAAAACGCAGTGGAACCAACAGATCAATATCCTCCCCTGGTGAATGCTGTCAACCAGAACTTACTTTAGTCAACTGCAGTCATGGATAGATAAGCCAACATTGATTTATTCTTCATTTATTTGATCATCATGATTAAATTGACAGCTGGATTAGGCTACATCAGTTCGAGCTTCAATTTGGAGTGAATGTCTCACTTGAAGGCCATTGTGTATGATGGAAATCTATTACCTGACCCAAAACACAAGCAATCCATACCTGTATCTTTTTGTCCGGTGTATGATAGTTCTTTGATCAAAATCTGTAACCAATCATGTATTTAGAGCATCAGATATGGTTTAATACAGTCGTGTTTGTTGACATTCATTCTGGTACTACTCAGCTAGCCAAGCAACACAGCAGGCAAAAGTTCATTGTACTAGCTGCCATTGTGTTTAAAATCTAGTCCAAATATGCAGCCTTTATGAAGGTGATGATAATTGACTGAATTGGCTTTTCAACTTTATTGACTGATTACGGAATTGCAAGTCTATCGTTTATGCTATTGTATTGTAACCTTTTACAGATGACCTATTTTGGTAGGAGCAAATACTTTATAAGTCGAAAAATATGACAAACACAAGGAATTTGTAATAAATTACACTCACCTACGTTACAGAACAGACATAATTTGTTAACTAAAATTGGCATCTGTTGTGGATTTGTTGAGTGTACTATGCAGAATTGAAATGAAACCCATCACCTGAAAGATTTATGATGATTTACTGTACACTTTGGACCTGGACATTGAGCTTGGTATAATATATTAAACCAATGGTTCATGGAATGTTGCAGTGAAGATTGTTGCAGTGAAGATCATCTTGTGAAAGTGCTGCATATGGAAGGAGAGTTTTCTTTTATTTGGATCAAAGAGACGATGCATAACGCTTGATACTGACGATTTGAAAGAGTTGTGTGTATATCACGATTATTGATGGAGTGATTGGTGTTGGATTTAAGACGAGTGGATTCAAACTTCCAAATGGCGGCATACAGAAGATTTAGGTGAATTATATAACAGTAGACGTTTTAGAACATGTTATTGTATGTGAGATGCTGATTAAGAATTGACAAATGACCATCCGCTACAACAGTCAACTAATGCCTAATAGTAATAGAAATACAATATACATTCTGTAATAATGTGCTGATTATTTTTCTAACAGTGAGTACTTCAATCGTAAAAAGACTTATAAAGATTATTTTCATAACTGATATGTCCTCCCTGATTTTTGTTGACAGGAATCGCACGATGGAGTTGGGGCCGCTGCAAGTCAACACCACCGGCACCCCACGGGGCCCGGGCGGGATATCCTGTGGGGTTCAACGCCCCAGCTCATCTCTGGGTTTAATGACCTCGCCCTCTCCCCTAAGCCCCTCCTCCGGCTCCGCCCCCTCCCTGTGCCTCAGCCCTACTAGCACTGGAAGCTCCAGTGGGGGGCAGGCCTCCGGGGTGTACATTATCCACCATGCCCAGCGCCATAGCAACGACTCGTTCCTTGCCATGGACAAGATGAGACAGCAGGGGGCGCTGTGTGATATAGTCCTCAAGGTCACCGATCATGAAATCAGAGCACACAGGCTCGTCCTAGCATCATGCAGTGCATACTTTCATGCAATGTTTACAAGTAGGTCATAGTTTATTGAATCTTCCTATTTCGTCCAGGGGCCCGTTTCACAAAGCCTTTTTTTCAATGACAATGACAAAAATCAGTGACAAATCTGTTGATAACCAATCAGAAGCAAGGATTTCAGTAGCTTATAACAAAAACTGTCATTTGTCACTGATGACAAGTTTTGTGAAACGCCCCCCAGAATGTACTAAGAATACCTTGAATCAGTAATCCAATTCAATTTGTCATATTTATTATATTTTTCAAACAAACTCTTATAAATTTATAATCATTACCAAAAAAGAGTAGTTCTTTCACCAGTCTACATCTCTGATTCTTCTTCTTTCCCATAGAGTAGTTTGCTATCATATCAAGCTTGGATTTCCCTTTAATATATTGCCTTAAAGGGCCTTCAAAATGCATTTAATGCCTTTCCCAGTGAGGTCTTTGGACCCCCTCAATAAAGAGAGAGAAAATTAAATCAGTAGCGGTATGTTTATTAGAGGAACATCATATGTATGTAGTTTGATCTTTTAAGCCATAGATTGTCTTGCATTATGTACATCTATTCCTTTGATGAACAAATTACCAGAATATAGACAGTAAATGCTCCATATAATTCAATTCATTTGAAGGACAATAACTACCAGGTACATTAATGAATGTAATTATATTCATTATGATTAGTTGAGTGGAGCATCCATTGAAACATGTTCTCTGTTCATGTTCTGTATGTATCAGGTGACATGACAGAATCACACAGGTCAGAGGTCACGCTACATGAGATAGACTCAGATGCTGTTAATCAGCTAGTCTCGTTCGCATACACAGCTGAAATCATGATTGGAGAGAATAACGTTCAGGTAAGAGCAGTGATTCTAGTGGTATCCCTATGTCTGACTTACCCAAGTAATTATAATAATAATAATGATGATGATAATAACATGTCCTCTTTACCCAGGGAAGCCTCATCAATATTAATACTGTAATGGTGTAAATAATTAACCTGGCTATAGCCAAGCTACCATCGGAGGGCGCTCAGGCATTCAAGGAATTTCTTACTACCGGGTACCAATTTACTACACCTGGGTGGAGAGGGGCAAATGTAGATTGATATCTTGCCAAAGAATATTTTAATGCTGCAGCGGGAACCGAACCGCGAACTATGTGATTCACAGTCAAACGACGAATCCACTAGACCGCAGCATCTCTAAGTAATACCGTAGTCACACGTCTAAACCAACTCCAAATCGATTCCATACTTACAGATTCTGGGCCATTTATTGGTTCAGTCTATTTTCTGTCTGGTGTAAGTGTAGGTTTGGACTGAGGCAAAGCAATTGTTGTTTGTTTATGAGCTCTTATTATAATGAAAAATAAATTCTAACAGAATCAGACTAAACCAATATTATAATTGTTGTGATTTTAGTAAATATGAATGTGATAAAACTCTGTAACGTTTGTATATTCTGTCTGGAGATTGCCAACCTAACCCAGGCCCAGTAAAATACCCCTGTAGAGAATGCCACAATGCAGTTGCCAAATCTCATAGAGCAGTGCTGTGTGACTTATGTAACAAAAGGTATCATATTAAATGTGCCAACTTATCTGGAGACCAGTACAAACTAATCCAAAACCAATCAGAACCTTGGTATTGTGATGATTGTAAAAAGCTAAATAAATGTTCCATTATCAACAAGGTACTGCAACCTCGACCTCCACCGAATACTAAACAACCTACAAATAAGGACAGGAACATGCGTCCCCGCAAAAGTATCAAATGTATCCTTGTAAATTGTGATGGACTTTACAACAAAATTCCTCACTTGGAAGCAATGATAGACGATCACAAACCTGACGTTATCATTGGAACAGAGTCGCATCTAAAACCAGACATCCTTAATTCTGAGGTCACTCCAATAGGCTTTACCACATACAGAAAGGATAGGACAAGTGCTAGAAAAGGAGGAGTCTTCATCATGATAAGGGATACTTTCATAGCTACTGAATGCAGCATTTGTACATCTCAGACTGAGTTGATGTGGATCTCTCTACAAATTCAAGGTTTTAAGCCATTACTCATAGGAGTCTTCTATAGGCCTCCCAACTCGGACAGAGAAAACCTCCAACACCTCTCCGAATCCCTGCAGTACATCTCCAGTAGCATGAGAAACTCGACCATACTTGTTGCTGGTGACTTCAACTTACCTCACATCGATTGGTCCAACCGCACAGTTAAGCCCTATGCTAACGAAGGAAGAAAATGCTCTTGCCTTCTTGACATATGCAACGACTTTTACTTGGAGCAGATGGTCAAAGAGCCTACCAGAACAGCAGGCGCTACAAAGAACATCCTTGATCTTGTTCTCACTACCCACCCAGCCTTCATTGATGAGTGCAAAGTCACAGCAGGTATCAGTGACCACGACATCGTGAGCTTTAGAGTTAACCAAACTCCATCAATTTCAAGGAAGAAAGCTCGGAAAGTATTCATGTATGATAAAGCTGATACAACCGGCATGCGTGCAGATCTCCTCAAGTTTCAGTCTTCTTTCCTACGTAGCAGCCCAGAACCTAGAACAGTACAGCAGAACTGGGATGACTTCAAAACAGAGATTGGAGACCTCATGGAGAGTTACATTCCAACAAACATGTCTGGAAAGAAAAGAACCAGTCCCTGGATCACAAACACCATAAAGAGAGGAGTCAGAAGAAAGCAAAGACTGTACAATAAAGCTAAAGCTTCAAAAACACCAGATGATTGGCTTAAGTACAAGAATTATCAGAAAGAATTAAGATCTCAACTTCGTCATAACTACTGGACTTATCAAAACAAGATGTTCTCTCCTGATGACAAGAACAACAAAGCATTCTGGAAGTTCATCAAATCCAGAAAGCAAGAGTCATCTGGAGTTGGATCCCTCAAGTGTGGTGAAACGCTTGTATCAGACAGTAAAGGGAAAGCAACTGCACTGAACGACCAATTCCAATCAGTTTTCACACTGGAGGATAACTCGAACATTCCAGATCTTAGACAACCCGTGTTTCCTTCAATGGATCGCATTGAAATCTCTGTGGAAGGCATTGTCAAGCTACTGAAAGCTATAAATGTAAGCAAAGCCACAGGACCAGATGGCATACCAGGAAGGATCTTGAAGTTCTTTGCTGAAGACATTGCACCGATCCTGACCTTTATCTTTCAACAATCTCTAGATACAGGAACAGTACCATCTGACTGGCGTCTTGCAAACATCTCACCAATTTTCAAGAAAGGAGACAGGAGCAAGGCCTCCAACTACCGCCCTGTATCAATCACGTCCATCTGCAGTAAACTGCTTGAACATGTCATTTTCAGCAATATCATGGATCACTATGACGAAAATAATATTCTCAATGATGTTCAGCATGGCTTTCGTCCTGGCCATTCATGTGAGACCCAGTTGATCATTACATCTCAAGATGTTGCACACTCTCTAGACCAGAAAGAGCAAGTTGATGCAGTTGCATTAGACTTCTCCAAAGCCTTTGACCGTGTACCCCATAACCGCCTCCTCCATAAGCTCCATCACTATGGGATCCATGACAACCTTATCAGATGGATCAGGGTGTTCCTAACTGAAAGGTTACAACGTGTTGTTGTAGATGGAGAGTCATCTGAATGGGTTCCAGTCACCTCGGGGGTACCGCAGGGCACAGTTCTCGGCCCACTTCTGTTTATATCCTTCATCAATGACATAGTAGATGGGATCTCTTCCAAAATCCGACTCTTTGCTGATGATTGTCTTCTATACCGTCCGATCACTGATGTTACTGATAGCCAAGCCCTACAACAAGATCTCAACAGGTTGCATTCATGGGCTAACACATGGCAGATGAAATTCAACACCGAGAAATGCTACCACATCACATTCTCCCTACGTCGGAAAGCCATCACCACGACATACACGCTAGGAGACACTCCTCTTGCGTTGGTAACAGATCTCCGGTATCTAGGACTGACTTTCTCATCCAACTTGTCCTGGCAAGGCCACATGAACAACATCACATCCCGAGCCAATCGGATGCTGGGACTAGTCAGCAGAAATCTCCGCAAAACCTCACAAAAGATCCGCCAACAAGCCTACTTCTCTCTTGTTAGACCTCATCTGGAATACTGTTGCTCGGTCTGGAACCCTCACACAAACAAGCATATATCCAAAATCGAGGCAGTACAAAGGCGAGCAGCAAGATTCACCCTCCAGAGATATCGTCGTATGGCCAGTGTGTCGGCCATGATTCAAGATCTGAAATGGGAGAGCCTGGAGAGGAGAAGAAATGCTGCAAGCCTCCACCTCATGTACAAGATCCAAAACGACACAGTAGCCATTAATGCACACCATTACACAGCCCCCATGATTGCCAGCAACACACGACAGTATCACTCAAAGAAGTTGCTGGCTATCCCATCCCGCACCCAGCTCTACCAGTACTCATTTTTCCCTCGGACAGTAACTGCGTGGAACGCACTTTCAAAGATCACCCTTGACGCTACTTCACTGGAGGGCTTCAAGGGAGCGCTTCCACCAAGCATCTAGACCAAGAACTAGATAGTTTATTCCTCAGCACTACATCCTGACTTATGGATCCTGCTGAGTATCGTCGTAGAAGTAGAAGTAGAAGTATAGTTTCCGTGCTTTCATCTCTCTTCTACAAACAATAAAATATATGACTTTGAAACAAACTACATAGTATCTTGAATCAAGTATGAAATAGCTCTACTCCTTGCTCTGGGGCTAGTGGTAATGTTGGTCTAGTGGTAATGTGAAATCCAAATACACACTTACTACTCTTCCAGGATTGTGACTGTGAGGGATATTCAATTCAATTCAATTCAACTCAAATGAGATTTTATTCAAGACTTGTCAAAAAGTCCAAAGACTAAAAATGCAAGTTTACATCAAACATACAATCATATAAAAAAGCATTCAAAAACATATATATATTGTTCTGTAAGTTACCTCCTTTGGTAACTATTTTCTTATTTCTCTCAATCTATTTCTAATTATTTTATTTTCTCTGGTTTATTAACTTTTCCTCTACAGGCTCTACTCCCAGCAGCTAGTCTCCTGCAGATGGAGAGCGTAAGAGACGCTTGCTGTAAGTTCCTGGTGGGTCAGCTGGATCCTACAAACTGCTTGGGGATCAGAAGGTTTGCAGACACGCATGGTTGCTATGACTTGGAGCAGTCATCAAGGCAGTATGCTCTCTATAACTTCTGCCACGTGGTCAATACTGAGGAGTTCCTTCAGTTACCCGAAACAGAGGTAGGATAATCATTTTTGTGATAAGTTATTAAAAAAAGAAATAACAGCAGAATATTGGTTCACCAATGGAGTTCAATAAATACAATACAATGAATACATTTTGTACTGTTTCTCAATCATCTGTTTTTGCAGTCATGCTAGCAGTTTACTATTGCTGCTGTTTTTGTTTAGATAATAATAATAACAATAATACTCAGTTTTTATATAGCACTTATTAGAGTCACTAAGCGCTTCTAAACTTAGAGATTATTACCCCTGCTGTAGCTGTGCTGCCATTGCCGCGCTCTAGCATTTCAAAGAATTAATTCCTGCCAGGTACCCATTTACATCACCTGGGTTGAGTGTGGCAAATGTAGATCAATATTTGATGCTAGATTGATACAGATTGAAGCTAGATTTTGATTACTGATATATTTTTGTTTGCTTTAAATTTAAACTGTGTTTGATATCAGTGGTAGGATAATTATTTTTGTGATAAGTTAAAAAAAAAAATATATATATACAGTGTGAGTCAAAAAAAACTTTACACCTAGAAAATTGCTAATAATTTTAAGAATCATTTATGAAAAGTAAATTATTAAACACCATATGAAAGAGTGTTTCATCCCAAATCGTTATGGTACCATTTTGGGTGGTATGTGTTCACGCTTGGATAAATAGGAGGCATTATTTGCGACAGTGCAAAAATCGACTTGCGCCAAATAATGCTTATGTGATGTTTGAATAAAACAATTGGGATTTCGGTATTAATTCGGTCTTTGCAGATCCAAATAACATCCCTACCAAAATTAATCATGTCACACATATCAAAACACACACAGAGTCACACTCAATAAGTCACACAAACACACGCACGCACTCGCACATACACACACACACACACTCGCATAGCAAATTTAGATGCAGACTGACTGAGTCCTTTGGGAGAAACAATTCATTATGATGTTAATGCACCAAACTTTCATTTAATGGCATTATGATTGAATTTTAATTCCATTTTGATATCAATTGGGAAATTTGCATAAATATGATGATCGTTAACAATTTGAAGATCAAGTAAAAAATAAAGTTTGACAAAGCATATTGAAACAGAATGTGTTTTTTTTGTACATGCGTATTTTACTCCAAATGAACACCATTATCATATGTTTGTGTGTGTGCGCGTGTGTGTGGGTGGGTGTTTTAGTGTGTGTGTTTCATATGCGCGTGTGCGTGTGTGTGTGTGTGACTTTGCTACTGAAAAAAGCATCTGCAATGCATCTCATTTCATACATTCAATTCATTCTCTCACTTTAATACTTTGGCGCAATTCGATTTTTGCACTCTCGCAAACAATACCTCCTGTTCATCCAAGCGTGAACACATACCACCCAAAAATGGTACCAAACGATTCAGGATAAAACACTCTTTCATATGATGTATAATACTTCACTGTTCATAAATTATTTTTTTAATTATTAGTAATTTCCTAGGTGTAAAGTTTTTTTTGACTCACACTGTATAACAGCAGAATATTGGTATATCAATGAAGTTTAATAAATACAGTAAAATGCACCATTTACCATTCCTCCGGTTTTTGTTTAGATACAGATTGAAGTTAAATTTTTTGTTACTGATATATTTTGTTTGCTTTCAATTTAAATTGTATTTGATGTCTATGTATGGGACTTCCTATTAAAGTGGGACTGCACTACTTGTAGCTACATGTACTTGCACCCTATATACAGCAAACAATGCCTAAGCGGTACCTGTTGTTCCCCATGATCCCCTTTTTCTTATGTTAATTGAGAGTTGATTTGATGAGATAACCACCTGCCAGTGACCATGCAGGGTGGTCTAATTCCTCCTGGCCAAACTAGTGCAGATAGGCTTTAAAGAAGAAGTCCATCCTTCCATCATGGGACTAAATTGGTTTTCATAAAATCCTTTACAAAATTGAAGGAGAAGAAAATCTGTGAAAGTTTGAGAAAATCTAATAGAGGTTAAGAGAATCCCAATATTTTTATAATCAACCACAATTTGAACTCTAAGATTTCCGTTGTAGACAGGTGTTCATACCTTCTCTATATGATAATACAAACCTTAAACTACAATGAACTGATCAAATCACATTGCAAGGTCATTAGATTTAGTAATCCTAAATTGTTGGATACAGTAATCCAATACTAAAATTGTGGAGGAAGGTATATGATGGGAATCATTCAGAAATAACTTCCTTCCATAAACCAGGTTCATTCCACTAGTCTTATGCTTATTCCTTAAAGACAAAGGTGAGTTCTGGTTCAAAAATGAAAATTCTCACAGAATCAAACGAAAATTACACTGAATGTTCAAGATTACAAAATAAATGTAATTTGCCAAACAATTTTGGTAAAAAATGTATACTGGCTGAGTAATGAGCATAGAAAGATTAGGAAATCAAGGTTGGTAGCCCCGACACCATTTGTGTAGTCCCATATACCATTTGTGTAGTCCCATATACATCTCTCTGTGTATAGTGCTTGTTACTTTACCAAGACTGGGCCAAATTCTTCATGATTTTGACTCAGGAAATTTGCAGTACACACCAATACTTATATGCTACATGATCAACTTTTTCTGATCCATTCCACACCTTTTATTTCACAATGCAATCGAATGACCAGAACTCACCTTTATCTTTAATGTTGTATTTGTACCAGGTTGAGCAGATGGTCTCTAGTGAACAGCTGAATGTAACAGCAGAAGAAGAGGTGTTCAGTGCTGTTATACAATGGCTTCAAGTCTTATGCTTATCCCTTAATGTTATATTTGTACCAGGTTGAGCAGATGGTCTCCAGTGAGCAGCTGAATGTAACAGCAGAAGAAGAGGTGTTCAGTGCTGTTATACAATGGCTTCAATTCAATGAAGAAGAAAGGAAAGATGCAGTCAGTCGGGTAAGAACACTTCTTTGTGCTCAGGAATTGTTACGTATTCATGATATAATACAGAATATGATTAGCAGCCAATGGCTGAATTGCTCACATTTTACAAGCAAATTTAAAAAATATATAGAATACAATATTGGAAATGTAAAAAATAAAAAAACGTCAGCACTGGTCTAAATAATTTAAGAAAAATTTTAAAAAAAAATATAACAAATATCATAAGTGATAAAACATAATTCATAATGAGTGAATGTGATTTGGCCCCATCTTATGACTTATGAATCACCTGCATTGATTGACACTTGATTTTTAGAGCAGTCACAACTTATCACATAATATAAGGGTGATTGCTTTAAGTTTATAGATGATTTGGTTCAATAAACCGGTTTACTAACATGGATGTTTCTTTCCTGGGGACCTAGTGACTAGGTATTCCATTAACCTGTTATTAATGAATGAACTGCAATACTTGAAATCCAGTCTGCATATATATTGTGTATTGCTCTGTCAGGCAAGCCTCAGGCAAGCTTATGGATTGTCAAGAACAACCTTACTTTAAACATTATGCATAACATTTAATTATATTACTAAACTGGTCTATTGGATCAAATAAAAGTCCTGATAAAATGGGGTCTAGAAGTTCTTTGTCCTGGGGATAGGATTTTCAATACCGGAACCCACTTTCTGTTGTTGTAGTTCATAGAAGCAAGATGCTCAGAAATAGTTATTTAAGAGTATTCTTCCATTTCAATGTGTTTTCTTAAATTGATCTGGGGTGTGTTTCACAAAGAGTAAGATCTACTTAAATTTGGACTTAAATATGGCAGGCCATTCATGCCACTGTTTTCTCTCACCATTATGATCTTTAGATCATATATTTTTCCTTCAATAATGTATTATCAATGAATATAATTCTGTAGATTTTTAATCATGATTTGTACGTCCCTTGAGATACCAATGTCAGTAAATGGTGAGAGCAAACAGTGGCATGAACGGCCTGCCATAGTTAAGTCCAACTTAAAGTCATATTAGTCTTTGTGAAACACTCCCCTGGTATTGTTTGTTGTCCAATGTTAAGAGAAAGGATGGTACCTTATGGTATAAATATTGCCATTTCTTGTTTTTCCCTCTAGCTTCTAAGATATGTGCGACTGCCTCTCCTGAACCGAGACTTCCTTGTCACTCAAGTAGAAGCCCATCCCATTGTTCAGCAGTGTAATGGATGTAAAGATCTCTTAATAGAAGCCATGAAATATCATCTATTACCAGAACAAAGATCAACCCTTCAGTCTCCTAGAACAAGATTAAGACAGAACTCGTCCCAAGTACCAGTACTATTCGCAGTAGGTCAGTAAAAGTTTGTTGTTTGGTGTCTTGGGGTAGTTTTCTTTTATTATTATTATTATTATTATTATTATTATTATTATACTTCAATTCAGTTAAAAGCTTAATTTTCTGTGTGTATAGTGGTAAATAATTTTTATTTATAAATATACCTGAAGACAGATAAATTACGTAACTTCATGAGGAAACAAAACAAGCCATAACCAAACGAGAATCATTATTATGTACAACTATTATTTCATCACCAAAATGTGTTCATGTTTTGTCTCATATTTCTGTTCTTTGTAAACTATGAGCCTTTATTTTACATGTGAGCGAAACTAATATCCATGTTGAACTTACATTGGACAAATAAATTGAATTGAATAGAATTAATTTGATATTAAGATAAATATGGATAATGTAATATCTTGATAATAAATGCTTCATGAATATTATCATGAACTTGAATCACTTGTCTCCTTATCAGACTGTTAGCATCTGTATTTTCACCTCAGTATTTTCTTTTCTATGACCCTTGTAGGTGGCGGCAGTCTGTTTGCGATACATAATGAATGTGAATGCTACGATCAACTGCTCAACTCCTGGAGACCTATGCCCACAATGAACGTCCGTCGAGCTAGACTAGGAGCTGCAGCTATCGGAAAGATAATCTATGCCATAGGAGGGTATGTTGGTTCGAGTATTAGGATGATTACCCTTCTGGAAATATACTCCCATGGACGATGACCCCTCCCCTCCCCTCTACCCTCCCCCCAGACAACTAACCACTGGAGAACTACCCTGGACAGTTACCCCCAAAAACAAATACTCTCTCCCCCTCCCCGAAGTCAATGGCCAAATGACCTAGGGGACAACTACCCTGAACGATTAGAATTACACGAACTAGTAGAAATGCCCCTACGGAAAAATAATCTCTCCCCCTCCCAGAAGACAATGAACCATGAAACAACTACCCTGAACGATTGGAATTACAAGAACTAGTAGAATAACACCGTGGACAAATAATCACTCCTACTCCCCAAAGACAATTACCCATGGGTCAACTTCCCTAAACGTTTATAATTATAAGAACTAGTAGAATAATCCCATGGACAAATAATCTCTCCCACTTCCCGAAGGCAATAAACCATGAAGAAAAGAAATAACCTGGATGATTATAATTACAAGAACTAGTAGAAATTCTTCTGAAGACAGATACTCTCTCCCCCTCCCCGAAGACAATTAACCATGGGTCAACTTCCCTAAACGTTTAGAATTACAAGAACTAGTAGAATAACCCCTGAGGACAAGTACCCCAGCCTACTACCCCCTTGGAAGATTATCCTAGTTACCACACAAATATCTACTGAGAAGTTAGATGCTGATGTTATAGCTACAGCCACAAACATAGAATTAAGAAGTTTTCAAGTTACAATTACGTCCACATTCTTGGTGGTAAATTTAATCATGCAATTACCCAATGTAAAGGTAAACATATACAAGGATCATTTCCATGCGATAGGTACAACTTTGTAAATTTATTTTTGATGGTTTCACATCTTATGTCAAATGATCCATGTTTGTAGGATCCTAAATTCAAATGTTTCCATTTCTATTTGTTATTGCTCTTCAGCTACGATGGATCTCATGATCTAGCCTCTGTAGAATGCTTCAACACACAGACCCATTCATGGTTTGAGCTTGCTCCGTTAGGAACCAAACGAAGCTCTCTAGGCGTGGCTGTCTTGAACGGTCTCATCTATGCCATAGGAGGGTATGATGGTGCGTCTTGCCTGAACAGCGCTGAACGTTATGATCCTTTGACAAACTCCTGGACTTCTATAACACCTATGTCAGCCAGGAGAAGATATGTGAAGGTTGCTGCCCTAGGTGAGTGGTAGAGGGATCAAATTATAATTATATATATAATAATTTTCCATATGCATTTTTAAATGCATTCTACATTGATTCGCATGGTGTATGTTTATTGGGTAGGTGTATGTTTATTGGGTAGGTGTACCACATTGTATTGGCACTGTAAGACTTCAACAATTTGAACATTTGCTCCAAATGTTCAATTACCATGATATATTTTGCACTTTCAGCATACATTATGTATTTGCGTAGAATGTCAGATGTTGGCGATACAACCAATGTTTACTGAGCATCCATGAGAATCATTAAGAGACTGCAATCATGGATTTGATTCATTAAAAATTGGACTCTTCGCACTTTTTAAATAACACACTTGGAGGAATCAAATTACTTTTCTAATGGGGGGGGGGGGGGGGGTGTTAAATTCTTTGTTATCATTGCTCGACACTTACAAGAAGATACCATGATGTTATAGAATGAATGATAATACTGAAGGATAAGTGAAGTATTACTACAGGATTAGTGAAGTATAGCTAACTCATGGATAGAGTTCACACTGCTGGCCATTATGTTTCTTTGATCAGGTGGATGCCTGTATGCAGTAGGTGGCTACGACGGCTCTACACATCTCTCCAGCATTGAGAAGTACGACCCACGGACCAACGTCTGGACGTCCATTCCAAACATGATCAACCGCCGGGTCAGTATGGGCGTGGCAGTCATAGCCAATCAGCTCTTTGTCGTCGGTGGGAGTGACGGAGCCATGTGCCTCAGCAGTGCGGAGAGCTTCAATCCGGAAATAAACCTGTGGGAACCGCTGCCCTCTATGTCCATCAGAAGGTCAGTTGAAGTCTCTCTTTATATCCTCAAGCTCGATGGCATTTTAAATAGTTATTCTACAAAAATACAAGAAGTTGTGCAACTCTGTTAAAAACTATGAAATATGAACAATTTTGTTTCTACTTTTCATCAGGAAATCAATAATTAGAGAAATGAATGTTTGACATCAAGTGCATGATTTTATTATTCCGTAAGTCAGTTCAATGGTAACGATAGTACAGGTCATGCACTCGAGACCTGACATGGTATTCCTGTCATTTGACAAGACTTTTCATCTACATTTGCCACTGTGAGTCTGTAACCCTAGGGTGCTAAAAACCATTGTACTACGTGTATATCCCCTCACGATGATTATACAGCAAATACTTCCCATGTAGTGGAGATGATGCACATATTGTATCCATGAATGCTCCCCAGGGAGTGGAAAATTTGCATACATTGTGTGAGGATAAGCCTGAATCCGATGACCGTGGTAATAATGTGTACTGCGCCTAGAAACAAAGTATAGGCGCATTATAAATGTGAGCTATTATTATTATATACAGTAGGCTGGGTAAATGAAAAATATAAATGCTTAACCTATGAAACTTCGATAACTCTATTGTTACAGGAGTACCCATGATGCAATAGCTCTTGACGGCCAGCTCTACGTGGTTTGGAGGTAATGATGGCAGCAGCAGTCTGAACAGTGCAGAGCGCTACGACCCTAAGACGCATCGCTGGACTACCATCTCAGGCTGTCAACGAGACGTAGCAGCGTGGGGAGTAACGGTCGCTGACATAGTCGCCTCGAGAGGCTCGCACAGTAGCGTCGCGGAGCAACAGCTATAGCCTTGTGACCAGGAATATGAACTTTACATTCTTAAACACGGCAGTCTAACTATTAAACATGTCTAGTTTTATTTATTTGAAGCAATGTATAATAGGATCAACAGCTGTAAGTATGTGTTGCTATGTGTGCTCTATTACCACGTGATATGTCATGTGACTTAAGTATCAGGTATGTGTCATGTGACTCTAAATTGTTGTCATGTGACTTTCTAGAATCGGTTCCATGACATGTGACTTTATTGTAGCTGTTTGTAGAAGAAGTTTACTTTGAGCCAGAAATAGGAAACTTTGTTGGGTGTGGTAAAGTGACGATTTAGTGAAAATGGGATGATTTTGTGTAATTTTGTGAAAGGTTGTGTGCTTCAGTGCACTGATGGATGTTTTGCTATGCAGGTGATCAAGAACCAGAAAGAAACAGTATTAAATCAAGTGTGAAATGTGAAGAAACCGAAAGTCACGTATTTCAACGTGTAATTTGTTGAGCTAAGAATAAGTTCTCCTTTTATTCCTTTTTTATATTTTTCTCCCATTTTGAGGGGGTTCCATCCACATCTTTATTCCTCCCCATCTTCTTTCCCCACCTCTCTTTTTTCATTTATATTTATTACTCTTCCTTCCTTCTCATGATTTTTTGTTATTTCACTCCCTCCCCTTCATCTCTATATTTCACTTCTTGTCTTGTACCTCTTTTTATCTTTACAGCTTTTCCTTTCCCTCTCCTTTTTTCACCTTCAGTTTGTTTTCCTCTTGATATATGTATGATATCAGAAATACACATGAGATTGCCGATTTTGATATCTGCATCATGCCTTAATAAGCACAATATACATGTTTTTTCAGTGACAGAGTTGCAATTTATTCCTAACTTGTACTATTTTCAGTACGCATTACAATACTAAGCTGCAAATATCTCATTTAGAACTGCAAATTGTTGTAATCAACAGCTGTTTCATGATAGATTTTGAAATAGTCAAGCTCAGAGAGTAGATACAGTGCAAATTTATTAATTGTGCAAAAAATGGCATTAAAGCTATAGATATTATGCTTTATTTTTCTATCTTGTTTAATATTGTTGCAACGACGTAGAATGTGTAGGCTATGTATTATTTGATTTATGTTAAGTGCAAGAATTCTGGCTCAACGCAAATGGCACATTATTGCTACTATAGTCCCACCAACTTATCTACATGTGTCCATTCAGTAGTTATGCAATGTTATGTCAATACCTCACTACGTTTTCTGTCTTCTTCATCATCATTGTTAGAGATTTTTTTGTTTTAAATATTGTAAGGGATCAGTTTATAAATCAACATCTCTTTTTCTGAGATTGGGACCTGCTTAAAGAATCCTGCTGCAGCAAAATAAAGTGCGATAAGCATAGTGCTTCACATGTTTGCATCTCGCTGAGACACATCTGGGAGTACACATAGTGGCCATCGTTGAATGTAGCTAGGGTTTCTTATTTCTTAATCCTCCCAATATTTTCTCAAACTATTTACTTTCATGCAAAGTTTTGCCTCATCAAGACAGTTTCCCATGTCAGGTTTGAATGGAGCCTTAATACAGGCCAATCAGGAAACATTTATTTATCAAACACTTGCGTATTGTACTCATAAAGATGTTGACATGTGTGCATAGCAATTCTAATTTAGCATAATATAGAGGTGTCGTGGTCTAGCGGGTATGTCACCGGACACTAATGTCCCTTTGGCAAGACATTAATCTACATTTTGCCACTCTCTACCCAGATAAAGTAAATGGGTACCCGGTAGGATGAATTTCCTTGAATTGCTGTAGCTCCTTATTATGGCAGCCCAGCTACACCTGGGGTAATAATATGATACCTTGTATTAAGTATATTCATATAGTAGCTGCGCTATCTAAATTGACCTGTTATAGAGTACCGAAGCTGTGACATCATAAAAATCAATTTTTAGAATTTCTCAATTTTTCTTCATTTTCCAAAGAGCATCAAAAATAATGTCCGAATGTCGAAAACCTATTGAATATGTTAAGTATTGGCATTGGGAACTCAGTGTTATTGTGCTCTGGTTCCTAATGTTATGAACCAGAGCACTATAACACTGAGTTTCCATAGGACCTATATTTATTCAGAAGGTCATATCTCAGCCAATACTTAACATATTCAATTGGTTTTTCGACATTCGGACATTATTTTTGATGCTCTTTTGGAAAATGAAGAAAAAATTGAAAAATTCTGAAAATAGATTTTTGATGACGTCACACTTCACCACTCTATTATGATATCCTCTGTTGAGAGCCAGAA
>JAVYIG010009781.1:0-74974 GCA_035222895.1 Strongylocentrotus droebachiensis | reverse complement strand
GTTTTCCCTTTAAACCAAATTATACAGTATGGACTAAACAAGATCAATAACTACCGAAAATAGAGTGATTTTTAAAAAGTTTTAACCTTCAACAACGGAAAGTAAGGATGAGCGTTTTTGCTAATTGAAAGTCATCGCGTTTGTCATCATTACGAGCTTTGATGCAAGCTCATTTTCAATGTGTTATAAAAAATGACATAATAGAGAGTGATAAAATGACATCTATAGGATCGAGAGAGTAAAAGAGAGAGAGGGAGAGAGAGTAAGAGAGAGAGGGAGAAGAGGAGAGAGAGAGAGAGAGAAAGAGAGAGTGACAGAGAGAAAAGGAGAGAGAAAGAGAGGTGAGGGCGGGGGGCTACATCAATTGAAGTTTATACTTGTTATACTATTTAATTTTAGTAGAGGCTACTATGAAATCCCGTGAGATAATCGTGCCAAAATTGATTTTTTTTGGGTCAATTTCGGGGTGCTGAATCTAAAAAAATTTGGTACCATTTTTTTTCGACCACGTCTTGGGCAGCCATTTTGAATTTCAAAATGGCCACCATAAATAGTTGCATTTTGAGCATTATTTCATATTATAGACATCATAGAAGGTTCAAATTTCGGATAAAAAGCATGGCATTGATGTCTGATATAGTAATACAAATTTCCATGAAATTGTGCTTTGTTCCGGATAAGCCGCCATTTTGAATTTCAAAATGGCCGCCATTGTTAAGCCTATTTCAACTTGAATATCAAGTTAGAAGTGCATGGAAAGGTTAAAACTTGTTATAGTATCATCATTATGATGATATACATGCTTTAAAAGGAAAATACATGCTTCGTTTAATGATGACCATTCTAATTAGCCGCCATCTTGAAATTCAAAATGGCCGCCATAATATGGTATTTCAGATTTGTAACACATATTGGGGTATTGGAGCGCTTAAAATGCGAAATCAATCATTTTGGAAGGCATGTGGTTCTAGAATCAATCACGGCAGTCAACTCCTGCTTTATATTGCGATATGTTGAATTGAATAATGACATATAATGCATGGCAGACTGATAAATCATGCGATTGTGATTTCAAAGACCAAATGTCTACCAAATGTACCTCCTTACAACTGTGTCTAAAATGACAACTAATCTTATGGATGTGAGATTAGTTGCGACGTTGAAACAACAATTTCTTATAATCTACAATTTAATATTCACCTAGTCAACATCGTGGGCTATTCACATCATAGTCCTGTGTATTTTCACAGTCACAACACTTGCATAGGGCTGTGCAAGGCAGATGGTTCTTCTTGCAAGAGCAATGGCTTTTGCATTCCTTCCGACATGAGCATTTGACCAATTCCCATGACTGCCTTCGGCGCAGGAAGCTCTAAAACACTTGGTTGCACTGAATGTTCCTTCTGGGGAAAGCTCCATCCATTTCAATCTAGAGGGGGCAGCTTTGGTTTTGGAACTTTTGTATCCCTTGTTGACTCTGGCTACGAAGTTTGCCCTCTGGATGGTGTGGTGTCTAGGATCCAACGGTTGGTGGGAGCTTTTCTGCCTCAAGATTTTTTGCCCTGAATAACTCCCATCTAAGGTCACTCACTTTTGTGGCTTTGCTGTTTCTAGCATACACCTTGCAGACAAAGTCTTCCAAGACTGATAACACACTTTCCTGGTTGAAGTCTTCTTCACCTAATGTTTGGAATGCATGGACTATGTCACATTCTGGGTCAAGGCCCAAATACTGCTTGATCCATCTGCTCTTTGAGATGCCTGCAAATTTACCACCCCAATCGGCACCACTGAATGCATGTAGACCAAGCAAACCTTTGCTTTTTTCGCTACCAACTGCAGAACATATCTCAGCAATGTCAATTGTACGTTTCGCATTTCCCTTTCCAGTGATGAAGCAAAGGCGACCTAAGACATTGTGTGTAGAACAAAGATCCATCAGATATACAAAGACGTCAGTGTCTGGAGAATAAACATCAATATCTATGATGTTCTCTGCTGCTTTTGAGGTAGCATCCAGTACATGCAATGGGATGAGTGTATCCGCTTCCTCATGTGTGTGATGGGTGAGTTCTGGATCAAACATATCTGGTTTGTTGGAATATGTAGCATTTCCGTAGACGACAACAACGTTCTTGCTACTATTTGTATACTCATGCAGAACAGCCTTTCCAAGATATTCTGTCAGTTGCGACTTGGTGTAGTTGTGAGACAGAAGAGTCTTCAGTGAAACGAGCTTGATGTTGGTATTGTCCTTGATATCAAACTTCACTGGTTCAATACATGCAGTCCTTTTCCCTCTAGTCTGTGCCTTGAGGGAATCATCAATGTATCTATCAAAGATAACACGTGCTTCATCGTACTGGGATGCAATTTTCCTTATGCTCCTAACAAAAGCAGCAGCAAAGTCGGAGCAGTCAACCATTGATGGGGACTTCTTTATGGCCTGGACAACTGCCATGGCATCGATGATGCACAGTTTGTCTGTTTTCTTGTCTTCTCCTGATGTCTCTATGTTGCCGGGTGAATCTTGCTGCTCATTGATCTGGTCTTCAGACTGACTATTCAGTTCAGTTCCATAGGTTTCTATGGCATGGATGAAAGAGCTTTTGTCTGATGGGATAAGGAGAAGGCCATCTGAGGTATATAGCGACCTAGGAATGACAGAAAATTCATATTTTCCAATTGTGTCACCCAGTGAATGTATCATTCCAGGTCTGGACTGCTGAACAACGAGAAATCTTGCAAGAAGTTGGCGATCCTCTCTTAGCTTGACGAGCTTGGCTCCAATCTTACACTGTGTCTTCTTTCTGCAAGAGCTGAATGTCTTCAGTTTGGCCTTCCTCATTGGGTCCCAGATAGATTTCTTGGCCGATGACTCAACTATTCTGTCAGATACAAATTCTTGGAACATGATCTTTCCCTTTACATCTCTTTCAAGAATGTCCTCCTTGAAAGCTTCAGGAACTTGCATGTTAGATACCATATTCATCAGCTTCATTGACCTGATTTCAAATGGATTGCCCTCGCAGTGTCGTATGATTGCTTTCTTGATTGTTGAGGAATTTCTGTGCATGCGAAGAGCCACAGAACCACTGAGCTGATAGTGCTCCTTCGTAGTTTGAGAGTCATTGGTGGTACAACAGTAAGCATCTTGGAAGTCTTGAATGAGGATGACCAATTCAGGGGGCAATCAGGAAAAACCTACCCAGTGCTTCTTCATTTTGTGTTATTCCAGTGATGCCGCCAGCTACTTTCACTTCCCTGATCAGCTGTTCTAATGTTTGGTCAACAAATAGGTTCGTGAATGGGATGCCAGATTTAGTGACCATGAAGTCCCCTGCCTTTAGTGCATCCCAAGTAGTAGGATCAGATGTCTTCAGCGAATGCATTTGAGGAAGGTAGATTGGCACGAGCCTAGCATACTTGTATAAGTCATGTGCAAAGTAGTACTTGACCTGCTCTTCCATGGAAGCGAGATGCAGCTCCCAGTTCCCCTGTCTGCTAGCTCGAATCACATGCAGTAAACTCTCAACTTGCTTCATGTAGTTGAGTAAGAATGTTGCCATCTCGTCATTCTCTTGGATGATTGTGGTTTGATAATGCTCTTTAATCATCGAAGTTACCTCCTCAAAAACCTGTTTAATGTCACTATCTCTCTCGTGTAACTTCTTACGAAGCTCTTCGCATTTCTTAATCATGCTGTCCAAGTGCTCATGATGTACTGATGCTTCAAACAGGAGATCATAGCACGCCATGATGTTGGTCATGTGGAATTCAATACCACGTTTGAACCACTTTCCAGTGAATATTTGGCGGATCGTTGAAGGGGAAAAGAGGCCTGCTTCAATGCTAATAGATTTCAAGCCACTGTCCTCGAGATATTTTGCAATTGCATGCAGTGATGCGAAGCAGGCATGGAGTTCACCAATTCGAAGAATCCAGTTCTTGTTCCCTGTGGAAGATTGAAGTTTGGTTGCTCTCTCATACAAATCAAGATCAAGGGTGATGACTGTTTTCTTATGAGGACCAACCACAGCAGCTGATATCCCTTGAGCAAGACTTAAGATTGTAAAGAGAGATGAATAGTCAGTGGGAGGTCGGCGTAACAGAGGAGCAACAATCGCACTATTTTTCAAGGATTGATTTCCTTTCTGCTGTGCCTGAACGAGTAAGGAATTGGTGGCTGCCCAGGTTGGCACTACTGTCTTCTTCAGTGCTTTGGCTGATGAGTGTACACCAGGTCCTTCAGAAGTTTTAGTGCTTCCTTCACTTTGTTCAATTCCATGGACTCTGGAATTCCCACCTGAATTGTCTAGACTAGGAGTTGTCATTGCCATAGGCTGTTCAATATCCGAAACAAGGTAATGTTCAAAAGTTGCACCTGAAGTAACCGACTCCAAAGATTGCTCGTCCTCAGGTTGTGTATCACTGTTCTGATCAGAATGGACGTGGAGGCTAGTCTCATCATCACTTGATTGTTCTGTAAGCGGGGATTGACTATCAAGAGGCTCAGTCAGTTGAGAAATATCAATGTGTAGAGATTCATTTGCAGCTACAGGGTGTGTTGCACTTGAAGTTGTATTTGACCTTGTAGAAAAGGATGCAATGAACCACGCCTTGTCATACATCTCATTTTCGCTGATGGCATGCTGAAAGGAGCCAAACTCAAATGAACTGGCAGTGATTGTTTTGACTTCAAGAGATGGTGGATGCTGTAGTTTGATGTCTACATCAATGGGTTTGACATCGTCTGGAATCCGGAGTGGTTCACTGACCGGGAGACCTGTGGTTGAGTCACTATCCCCACCCTGGTTCTGATTGATTACCAGAATGGTACCATGGAGAGTGTTCTGACCGTCGGCAGTGTTTTCAAGGAAGTCAATATTGTCCGCTGCGAAAAATAGAGACTTTCCTTTCTCAATGAAAGGTGGCAAACAAAACCCACCAGATGTCTCCATCCTTTCTGCAACTCCACTGGCAATCCGCTTTTCAATTTGCAGCACCTTATCATACGAGCATCCAATGTTCAAATGGGATAGAAGATCAACTAGATCTTTACTTCTTGTCTTCTTGTGTATTGTGAGTGCCAATCCTACTGATAACAGCGTTTCATGCCTCCTTCTGAATTCGGCATCTGATTCTGGTGAATATGCTGCTTGACGGTCAGTCTTGAAGTTAAGCAACATTTGCTGCGCCATAAGATTGACTGCTTTTCTTGATGATTGGCTACGTCTTCCCTTAATGCCTACGCATTTTGTGCCAAAGAGAACCCAACGAAGGAAACTGGTCAGTAGAGGAGGATGCTGAAATTCTGACATCGACTGGATACCTGTAAATTTCCATTTAGCAGATGAAGATGCAAGTGCCTTTCTTAGTATCGTAGCTGCTTCCTGAAGACATTCAACATCAGCTTCTTCTGTTTGTTGCTCATGAAGTTCAGAAACAGTTTTTCCAAGCAGCTTTTCACCTACGAGAAGTTCACTTTCATTGGCACGATGTGATTTTATGAAATTTACTCCTTCAATGTTTTCTGATATTATTGCTTTCAGGTGTTTTTTGTGGTGATAAGGTCCGGGGTCGATGTCATTGTCAGCAAGGAATGAAACGTACAACTCATTAACTTCATTCATCGTCACAGTAAACCCTTCATTCAAAGAACATTTCACAGCATTCAATATGTCAATATCAGCAATATGTTTGCCAATGTTTAATTTGGACCTCATCTCTGAGTTGGAGTAGCCCTGTACCTTTCGCTCATGATCCCTTAGACAATTTCTGTGATACATCAAGTCAAATGCAGAACAATCTGTAGGCTCATTAACATGAGCTAACGCCACACGTAATTTTTCATCTTTTGTGTTTGATTTGATGAACATTAATCTTCTCCCCATAGACTCTGTTTCTACTCTATGTAGTTCACCACTATGTGCATTTTTGCATTGAAACACACAATTTTTGGCATTCGGTGCAGAGCTTGATCTTCTTAGTCGCCCTGGTACATCTCCTTTGCTGCATGACGGTGAAACCGATCTTGAAGGCCGTCCTTTCTTTGGTTGGACTGCTGTCTTTGATGATGATGATGATGCATCAAGAACCCTTTTCTCTGCCCTTTTCAACTTCGCATTATTTACAATCTGTTTGTAGCATGCCCAATGAAAAACAGACTGAAAATATTGTTCATCTGTAAGACTTACTATCCTTTCCCAAACAGGAGAAATCGTAGTTTCCCCCAAAGAAGAGCGTTTTTTTGCAAAGTCTTTGAGTTTTTCTAGGGATGATTTGGATGGTGTCAAGTTCATTTGCGTTGATTCATCAGCTTGCAAACATACGATACACTTATTTGAACTTCGGCCGGAGGTCTCCATCTTGTCTGCTCGTTCAGTCCTGGAAAGAGACCGGATGACTGAATGAGCTTTAGATTTTCTTTCATTTCGAGCAAATTAATGAAGTCATAACAATGACAGCATAAAGGTGGAGTGTAAATCGTTTGTAATGTATTGTTGACGTTTATTCACAAAATCGAATTTCAGTAAGATTTCAATATATTTTTGATTCATTCATTAATGCATCACTCACTTTTGTATTGAAAAGATAAAAAAATAATAAATCATTTATGTTCTCTCTTGGCTAACCTGGAAATTGACACACATGTGACAGTTTTGTTTCCTCATATCCACTCTTTCATCATTTAAGATCTGAATCAGACCCTGAAGGGAGTGAAGGGGAAAAACAGCAAAGATTATGCATCAATTGGTTACAGATTCACTAATCTGTTACTAGTTTGTAGTGAATTAAGATGTCCATGTTGGCATAAAAATTTCCCCCTAGATTCCATATTGATAAACACTGTTATTATAGGGATCACAAATACATCATTGATAAATTTGCTTCCCTTGGAGCCTATTCCGATCATTTTGGGTTAATTATAATAACTTTGATAAACTGTTCAACACCCAGCACTCATAGGAAATAACACAGATACAAATAGCTACTGTACAGTACGTATGTGCGAGATGGTAACATCATTGACTTTGAGCAAAGAGAATACTTCACATTACACATATTCAAATGTCTATTTAAACATTCTTATAAAACAACAGCAACTGACATCTGTTTATCAACAAAGGTAAATGTACATTGTAGGCAAATTTAATAGTTTAAAAGGCCTACCTCTCAAATCATGCGGTATGGTGACAGCTGCTCTGACAAAATCAGAATGCATAGAAGAACATTGTAGAGGTCTTGAGTCTTTACACAAGTAAATAGGTTTAGTGGGACAGTAAAACAATCTGTCAGTTGTGTGTAATCTGTATGGGACACAGAATTACATAGTGTATCTATACACATACATCCACGTGGGTGAGAGCACATGGGGAGCACATGTCATATCAAAGATGTATGCTGGCAATCTGCATAGACACGTGATACTGCATTCTGATGTGATGCGTGTCTCATCATGTCTTATCTCTGGAATAACAGGCCTGTATTTGCACACTGAAGTTTTAATACGTCCAGTCCAAGGCATTTATTTTTCTAGTTTTTCTTTAACACCACATTCAGTAACTGTAAATGTTATAATTAAGCCCCCCCCCCCGGGTGGAAGAAGAGGGGGGGGGGGGGGGTGATGCGTTTAGGCATATATACGATGATCAAGATGACAGCCGGTATTCTATGTACCAGGTCCTGCAAGCTTTAAATACAGATGATCTCTCAAAATGGATGATTCTAAGGTACTTTCAAATGAATTAATATAGCAAATGTTATTCCATGGCGGCCATTTTAAATTTCAAAATGGTGGCCAATTCGAATGGTCAGTTACTGGGAGCTTGTGTTTTGTTTGAAAACACACATAGCATCAATATTATGATACTGTTACGGTACAAACCTTTCCAGGTGCTTATAACTTGAGACATGAGATAAAATAGGATTAGCAATGGCGGCCATTTTGAATTTCAAGATGGCGGCCAATCGAAATAAAGCAAAATTTTATAAAAATGTGTATTGATATATCAGACATCATAAGCATACATTTTATCCCACATTTGCACCTTCTCCAATGTCTATAATATGAAATAATGGTAAAAAATGCATTTTTTATGGTGGCCATTTTGAAATTAAAAATGGCCGCCTAAGACGTGGTCGAAAAAAATGGTACCAAAGTTTTTTGGATTCAACACCCCCAAATTGACAAAGTTAGCCAAAAACATCAATTTTGGCACAATTATCTCACGGGATTCAATATTGTGACATTACAGGCTGTACTATTTTGTATACTTGCGTTTTTTTAATATATTAACAGAATAGTTAGAGCTGATCTTGAGCGAATTCAGTTAATGTAATAAAACATGCACATTTTCTCGCATAAAAATACTTCTTAACTCCGTAAATATGCATCAGATGTTTTTCTTCTGGTTTTCGTTCATATTTTTGTGCTTATCTGTCTGTTTTTCCCCCTTTTTTCCCTTCTATTTTCATCCTTAAAAATCCAAAACACATTATTCAAAGATTCAAAGACCGTGTTAAAAGAAGATATCTTACATCTGGTAAAGGTGATGCCGGCGTGGCCGTGATGCCCCCCATGGTAATGATGTTCGGGTTGAGTGGGAGCGGGAACTCGACGGCGAAATCCAGATTGACCAGGAACAGATCGGTATAGGTCCCGACCAAATTCGAGATAGAACCGGATAAATCCGGTCTGATGTGGTGTCGTTCTCTGATACTATTGTACGGTACATGATGGTACTCCAATACCGAATATAAAACTTGGCTGGCGATCACGTTGTTTACACGCTGTAAACAGAAAATACATTAAGAGAAGTAAAAGGCATGTGAGTACTTATTTTCTTCTATAGTAGTAGTAGTATAGTATTAGTAGAAGTAGTAGAAATAGTAGTAGTAGTAGTAGTAGTAGTAGAATAAGACTAGAAGTAGAAGTAGAATAAGAAGAGGAACCATAGTAGTAGTAGTAGTCGTAGTCGTAGTAGTAGTAGTAGTAGTAGTATAGTAGTAGTAGTAGTAGTAGTAGTAGTATAGTAGTAGTAGTAGTAGTAGTAGTATAGAAATGTACAGTAATTATTGAATTCAATTAATCAATAAATAAATGGAAACATGAATGATTATAGAAAGATATTTATAAATTAATATATTTGAATATATACATATAAATGAGTAAACTCAAATGAATAAATAAATAAATGAATAAAAAAAACATAAAGAAATGAATGAATGAATAATTGAAACAATAACGAATAACGACTAGATAGATAAAATCAAATAAACTAACCTGGAAGAATGTCATTTTGTTATTGTAACCATTCATGATATCGGGAGTGTATGCCAGATTCACCGGGTTTCCCGCGTACATGGAGAGCATCGTCGGGGCAGCCATGGGGGAAGATAACACCGCGGGCACGTTCAGTTTCATTGCCAACATCAAGCTGCACAACCAAATCATGTCGTAGACGACCACGTCGAAGTTCCCCGCTTTGAGTCGGCGCATGACGTCGGGGTTTTGTCCGAGGAGCTCATCGCAGTCGTCGGCGGCCCCCTGCCGATGCGCTTGAATGAGTTTCCACATATACGCCACGCCACTCGGTTCTAGTGCATTCTATCACAAATGAATAAATGAAAGAATTGATTAATAAATATTAAATAAATCAATATGTAATTTGTAAATAAATAAATAATGCTGAAAACAAAGGGACAAATATAAGTGCATGCATGTCAACATGACTGTTATAGTGTATCCATCCAGGACTATAGAGTCGGTACACGCATCACAGCAAATACATCCACAAACAAACGAACAAACAAACAAAATTTGAAACGTACATAATTATGCCGAGAGCAGTTCTTGTTCCTTCCTCATTGTGTGGATTATCCCCCCCCCCCCCCCCCGCCAAGTCAATTTGTGGAAACACGTCCGCAGATTGTAGGCTATAACGTGAGGACACTTCCAAGGTCTTTGAACATGATTTAGTTTCCTATTAACATACTCACGAAGTATATTCAATATCACTGGCGTACGGGTGGGGGGGGGGGGCACCCTGATAACAACACAGTTTATACACTCGAGATAATTTTTGCAAGTACTACAATGGTGAAGTACCGGATCATCGTCTTTGTACATTGTGCAGCAACGAAGCATATACAACGTCTCACGACGTGACAGATCACTTTTCTTTAACTTCTAACCAATCAGAAGGCCTAGGTTTTTTCTAAGATGTGCCGGTGGACATTAATGCGCCAAATGTGGTTCTCAAATTGCAAAAGATCCCTACTCTTGGAGGGGGTAGGAGAAAGCAGTTTTACGTCATATTACTCCAGGAAGTGCCTGAAAGTGCGTCTAGTGTGGTTCTAAAATTGCAATTGCTTCCCACCCCCGCTTGGTCGCTCCGCTCCCTCGCCGCTAAAGCCTCGTTCTGTCGCTCCATATATATTTCACCCCATGCAATTTTGTGCCCCCCCCCCCGGTAAGAAATTCCTGGATCCGCCACTGATGCCCATACCCCTTGATTTTCGGGGGCTCCGCCCCTTGACCCCCGCCGGGGCTTTGCCCTTAGACCCGAATTTTAAAAACGTTCAGCGGGCCCTGCATGTATGAGCCCCCCCCCCCAAAAAAAAAAAAAAAAAAAAAAAAAAAAAAAAATTATAATTACGCCACTGTTCAATATTGTAAAGTTTCGGGCATAAATTGACAACGAATGTGTCATTTCTATAACAATTTACTACATTCGGCTGATAGGCTTTATAGATTACTCAAATTTAAATCTAATTATACGTTGTCGGTGAAGTGTATGCTCAAATGAAACATAAACCATATAAGATTATTATCATGACTATAAGCCCTCTTAATTTCAGCGAGAGAAATATTATACCCAGCGTTATTCAAAATCACTGTGCAATACCTCGTATGACCATGCACATGAACCCGTGCAAACTATATAGGCCTAGGCCAAAACTGTATCCGTACGTAGTTGGCCTTGGAACCGCATCCGTTATATCGTAATGTGATATGCACTTTACAAGAACGGCATAATATTAATGACATTTTCATTATCCAAAATAATTGGTGAACAACACAAAAAGGCCGCCTTCATTATTTTATTAACTTAGGGCTTAGGCCCATCGGGTTTGTAATATAATATTTTGCAGCACGTACCTACGTTTTACGATGATCACTTATGAAATCATTCAACTCGTCCTTTTATAATGTTTACCATGCAATGTACTCACGTTTGTTCTGATTGACTTTTGTTTTAAGTGTAATTATTTTGTCTTTAAATTTAATTCCCGCCGATTCACATATAGGACCTAGAGTTTATAATGATCCAACAACTGTGAGTTATATAAGAGTTGCAATACTAGTTTGAAATAACACACCAATCTAAAAGAAACTGTTGTATACCTTAATTGGAAAACGCCAAATATCTGTTTCAGTAAGAATAATTGTTATATGGTATGATGATGTGCTTAATAATAATGTAATTTACCTTTATTTTGATTATACAATCGCGTCTAGTGATGGCGTCTTTTCCTTATTATCATTTTAATGTTTAATGTTATCATAAACTGGGGTCTTCAATTACAGTACTATCCTTGAAATAGTAAATGAGAAATAGAGCCTACCTTTGAGAAGGACAGATGTCTTTCTTTCACTGACTCGATCTGCTCGGCCGACTGATGAAAAACGATGAAATTCAGCTCCGCGTCATCTGGATTTTCAGCCCGATGAGCATAAGCTTCACTGACTAGCATCGTTACATTATGACCATGTTTCACCAGGTACTTTCCGATCGTCTTCCCAACAAAATAATGTGAACCTTCGCCGAGACTTGTGGTGATGAGGACATTGCCCGCCTTGGTTGAAGGTAGGGTAAAAATCACGACACAGAAACATATGAATGGGACCAGACTTTGTCTCCGCGGCAGAAGTGATATATTCGCCATTGTCTCCAAGATCCACTACTAACTAACTGCTCCCCGAGGAACCCGGGTCGTTAACTGGTCGAGATATGAATGATGTTACTGACGTACCAATGAGAGATTGAGTAAGGATATATCCCTCAAAATAGATTAGCATTCAATTGCGAGAGACTATAGATTTATCAATCCAAAACGACGAAACTCTTTAGTACGGATAACTAGCGTCCATTCGCATATCGTGAAGAACGGAAACACTTCGTGCATTCTTTTGTTATTGCCCGATATGATATCAAAACGATTGGACTATGGAACGTGAGAGTCCAAGCCTGTGAGAGTCCCATATTCCACCGGTGCAGACGACACTGTATGCACGTATGTGACCCGCATAGCAAAACCAGTGTACTGATTTGAATCCCTGCTTCTCGTATAAATTTATATACATGTATTCACTGAACACTACATGTAAATGGTCTATCTTTTGACGAAGGTCACGTACGTAAGCTTTTGAGATTTATTCGCTTGAATTAAGTTTTTATTCGCACGAGAGTTCTTCTAAATTGTTCCGGTTTGTCTATATTCATACACTGCATGACCCCCAAAATTATACCCTCTCTATACCTCTCTCCCGATCCGATCTCTCACTCTCTTGCGCTCTCTCCTCTCTCTCTCTCTTTTGCGCTCTCTCTCTCCCCCATCTCTCTCTCTCTCTCTCTTTCTTTCTCTCTCTCTTTCTCTTTCTCTCTCTTTCGGACAATCATACTCATGCGCAGTACACCGCATTTCAATCTTTACTCGAGCGTATCAAGAGTACCTCATTTCACAATCATCTTTAATATGAACATGCACCAGTAAAACAAATATTAAAAGCTTCAGATGGAAGGAAAATGATAACATAGGATGTCAGCATTATACAAATACAGGGAAACCTGTCTATAAAGACCACCCAAGGGAGACAAGAAAAGTGGTCTCTATAGGCATGTGGTCTTTATGTACAGGTACCTTTGGTACATGTTTCAATGAGAAACCATTTTCAAGGGAAATAAAAAATGTGGTCTTTGTAGACAGGTGGTCTTTCTATTCAGGTGGTCACCAAAGCAGGTTTGACTATACAATGTACATGTATTGTAAACAAAATTCGACACCAAAACGATAAATGTGCATTATCTCGGGATATTGTCTCGACCAAATATCCCGCTAATGGCAACTGCGGGCTGATGAGGACGCAAATTAATCGGGATAGTTAAAATAGTCATTTGGCTAACTCGAACTGATGAGGACAGGCCTATATGGTATGAAGGGCAATCAAACAGAGGAAGTGTGACGTTTATCATTCCGCTCTTCAAAATGGATCAAAACGTACTTTGCCTGTGCATGGGTAATATTTATAGGCGTATCCGGACACCTACCCCCTGGACATCCACCCCCGGATAACCACCCCAAGGGCAAGGCCTCTAGGACGACGACTACCCCCTAGGACAAATACCCCCGGATAACTACCCCTAGGACAACTAACCCCAGACAACTACCCCCCCCCTTTGGTGACACTGCCTATTCGCACCTTATCCGCCAATTGAAAATCGTGCCCCCCCCCCCCCCGAGCGTCAGTAGCCCTCTCCTCTCCTTTCCTCTTCTATGCTTATTTAGCTCAGATTTACCTCAAACTATAAAAAAATGATGTGGACTGTAATGACATGGAGTAATCAAACTATTTAGTTCAATATGAAAAACAAACTATGGCCAAACTATAGTTCCTGTCATTTCATTCATCATGATTAAAAATGAGTCTAATCAAGTGATGTAATATGCACCAAGATAACTATGAAACCATTTTCAATAGGCCATTTTCGTAATGTAACCAAATTTAATGCATACGTCTTTGTGAAGTGCCTCAATACAATCTATTTCATTCACCTTATAAGAATAATAATATTTCATTAGACAGAATTCGAACTGCATACATTAGTTGTTGCCAGGTAGGACAAACTTTATTGCTTGACCTACCTAGCAACACTTAATATATGCATTTTGCATTCTGACTATTGAAATACTATTATTCTTATCAGGTGAATGAAATAATTTGTATTGAGGCACTTCTCAAAGACTTGCATTAAATTTGGTTACATTACGAAGATGGCCTATTAACATTAAACATTCTTTCTTTCGTTTGGCAAACGAAATAAAGGCCTATGTAATGAGAACATGAATGTAGCAGCCGGATGCATACACTCAATAAATAGGCTGGGAATCTTTTTTTTTTCTTCTCACTTAAAACTAGATTTATGCACAAAAAATGTCGGTATAAAATGCTCAAGAGTACGCAAGTACTGATTTATTGAATACAGGCATGTCATATGAGTAGCATTATTTTACAGTATAGCTGAACTACCATTTTTGGTCACAATTACGAGTTGTGAACAATCACGTTAAAGGTACTATGTCCCTTTTGCAGCCAACCTCAAATTCTGTAGAACTTTGCAGGAATTATGAATATGTCATGTATGTCCTATCTGTGAAATTTAAACGTTAGCAGTGTCCTCATATTCAAATTATGCAAGGAAACCCGTTTACTTGCTAGACTTCACTGTCAGACACTATTGAGTGACTGACTGGCTTTTTTTCTTCTTTGGTAATAACATAGATGAAAAGAGTTGTAAAGGGTACATGAGCATTGGTCTACATCAATAACCCACTTCTTGTGATGGCCAAGATTAAACTGATTGAATCTTTGCGCAGCATAAAACGTATGACCATTCGGTACAATTGTCTGAAAATCAAGACTATTACTTTTGGGCTCTATAGCCCTAAAGTCGATTTGACAACTAATAGTCATTATTTTCCCACTTGAAGACATTTTCAAGCCCCACCTTTTTAAGGGAAGTTCTAAATTAGTATTATCTTTCAAATGCCAGTGGAATTTAACTTTTTCATTTTTTTTGGCCTGCAAATGGGACATAGTACCTTCAACATCATAACAGAGTCATTGAATCAGAGTCGTAAAATATACATAATATCGAAAGGATGTTTGCTATACAGCAGTTATCAAGGCGATAAAGTACAGCTAAACACCCTTTAATGAATTCATAGATTTGATCACAACATGTTGATCTAAAGTATTTTTAGTACTGATCAACAACTTCTCAATGAATACAGTTGTATCCTTTCAGATGCTTTAGAACAATATAGTTTTCTGAATACGTTAATATAATTTCTTCTGACATGATTTGTAACGTTTCAATCCCATCCAAGACCCCCATTTTTGTTGTCACACATTATTTTGATTCGAGTCGTAGTACTGATCAATCAAGGAAAATGTATTCGAATAAAGATATGACATAAATCATGACATATTCATTGAACACACACACAGACAGTGTCTAAACTGTTTAATTTGAATTAAGCATTGTTTCGCGAAACTGTAGTACGAATAACCGGACACCGCTTAAAACGCGTGCATGCATTTCAATGGAAAGTCGGCGAAATTGTACTTGCAAAAAAAAATTAATTATAAATGAAATTAATAATACATCGACCGAATATGAGGTTTTTTTTCGGTATGGAACAATGGAAGCAGTTCAAGTCCTTCATAATGGGCTACAGACGTCCCTGTTTAATAAACTGATACAAATACGTGCAAAATATTATACAAACGTTTGCTTATTTTTTCCAACTATTAAAGATTGCAAAACACTACAATAGGAGGCACAGAAAGCGTAGGTCCTCTTTTCACTATTTACACCAAAAGTAAGAAATTTAAGACACAAAGTCATGATTGACACTGCAACCATTTTAAGCAACGAAAATAAGAAACGCGTGTCAAGATTAAATGGCAATGCGAGTCATCAACCAACGAAAACACAAGGGCATTTGAATTTAGTCGGCCAGAGAGAAAACAAAAATACCGGTAGAGTACTATTTTAGAGCTAAAAGTCCAACGGAAAATGAATACAGGTAAAGCGCATGTACACATTATTATTATCAAGGAAAAGGCTTACACAAAATGTTGATACTTCAGCAAAGAGGTAAAATTACAGTTTTTTCTTCCTTTTTTTTCTCCTTAAGTTCAAGTGTAATGAATATCTATAAAAGTGCATGCAGCTGCGAGTGTATTTTACTGAATACAAAATACTTTGTTACAATCCTTCCTCAAACAAAGTGGCGAGTATAATACTTAAGATTATCTTTAAACACGTACTGTTGCCCATAACGTTGGGGTGATGTACTTACCTCTATTCAAGTAATGATTGTGAAAGTATGATCAATTCCTGATAGATAAAGTTATAATTATGTTCTCAGAACTTCATTGGTCAATATATAGAGTCGTATAGATTGATAAATAAAGTTATGAAAAGATATAGCCTTTATCTATCAAGAATAAAATATATTTTCACAACACTTCAAGGGAAAATTAAAAACAAAATATTCTGACTTTATGGGCAACAGTGTACGTAAATTTCTTTTTTAAATGGATTGCATCAATACATCACACGCTGGGAATGTGAAAAGAGCGGCAGTGTATTGAAAAGCTGACTAAACCAATATCATAGTCATTCGACAAGTAAATAATTATGTTATCCCAAGTTCATCAATATATTCCGTTGAGGATGAAGAAAATGCGTAGTCCAGGCCGTCTCACGCCAATTTCAATTGTATTTCAATATCTACGCCCAAATATTCACGAATAAATTTCGAAACATCGGGTATGAAAAGTAAAAAGTATACACACAACTCAATATCAAAATAATTATCATCACGTTTAACTTAAACGAGATAAGAAACTATTTTTTTTTAAACAGTAGGGCAGTTAGAAGCATTTTCCCCTCAAAACGACTCCTGGGCCTGTCTAATAAAGAGCTGACTAGCGATTGATATCATTCACAACAATGTACATAAGAGATAGTGAACTGCATACTTGCGATTGATTAGAGGACTTCGATTTATTTGGATCAATCGCAACTCTTTATAAGACGGGGCCCTGGACAAAACCAGATTTTCGAAACGCAGGCAAGTCAGGCTGGTCATGCCAGCCAAACCATCCAGTTTGACGCAATCATAAACAAATTACATAATGCCGCTAGCAGGCGATGCATCAGTCATTTCGATTGCGCCAGTACCTGGCTGTGAATTTATTCACCATAAATTTAGCGCAGTGGGTTCAAGGTTAAATTGCGTTCACCTTTTGTTTGTTGACACTAAGAAGCCGCGTCAAAGACCGCTTTTGTCGCTGACTGACGCAGTCCTTTCCAACAAGATTACGCCCAGTCTGAAAGAGGCACAACTTTATTAAAGAGGACCTTACACCGTTCTTAGCCAATGGACTTGGCAAATTTGGTGACCCCATTGTTTATTGGCTCAAGCTTATACCTGTCTTCGAATTCGCTCACTACTTGTCTAAGTCGGATATCCAAAATATTAAATTTGAATCATGGAACCCTTTGTCGTATACTAGTACTGAAGAGTCGATCCGCGGACATTTTGTTACTATTTCGTGCTTTTTTATACGATTTTGCCACGGTGATATTTTTTAGGCGGTTAGCCATCACGTTACGTCCATTGACTTAAAACAGGTCTGGCGGAGGCATTTACACCACACCATCCGTGTGCAAAAAAAATCCCAGCGACTTCATGCCTAGTCAAATTGGTAGAAAACATCGGCTAAGGCTTGTTCCATTCCGCCGGAATGGCAAGTAGACATTAAGTTATGCCATGGAAAAAGTATTGTTCACTTAGTGGCAAATGGAGGCCTTCATCTGTGAGGTGCTTGGCACCATCAGAAGCCCGTCTCTGCCTCGCCCGCCGCTGTCCCGTTCGTCTCTACTAGACTTTGCGGTGCTTGATGTGGAACTCTAAGGAGGTGGAATTAATCAGAAAAAGCAAAGAGTGTTAGTTTTCCACCGATTCTTATCCCTAGATGAGTACAATTGATTCGGATCATTTACAACTCATCAGACTTAACGTAACTGACCAGAACCCTATTGTGTTAGAGTTAATTTTATGAGCCATCGTTTTGAAAGACAGAGGTACCCATACTTTGCTATGTGGGTCAACCCTAACTTGTCAGAAAAATGGTCCAACGATCCCCTCTCTGCGATGCCCATAGTGCCACCCCTTGTAAGATGTTTGGGGTTAGGGTCAACCTCATCGACAGTGATTAAAGATAAACTTGAATTCTGGTAATGATAGAAAAAATTCTCACAGAATCCAACAAAACTTACACTGAATGTTCAAGATTATGAATAAATGACATGTGCCAGACGATTTTGGTAGAAAATGTGTAAGGGCTGAGTAATGAGCGCAGAAAGATAAGGAAAGTAGGCCGACACCATGTAATTAACACAGGTCACTATGTGCAAATGTGAGTTGTGGTTTTTATTGAAGATGATTTACAGCAAGTTTTTGTGAGGTTTCTTTTATTTTACTGGTTCAAACAATCAATCTATTGCCAGATAAACAATCCAAATATAATTATAGTTTTGTTCTCTCGACATAGGATGCCCATGCAAGAGCTCAAGAGTAGCTTTAAGGAAAACAAATCTACGTGTGAACATGATCTCTATTAAACTCACCTAATAACAACTGATGCATCATCAATTGGTCTTGTTTTAGGCCTCGCACCAGGAGGTTTAGGGTTCATCGGAGTTGACGTCTCATCTGGGTTTTCTGTAAAGGTTTAATTCCAATTTGTTTATCATTTCCAAATGGTACGAATAACATCACATCGAACAAAATAATATTATATTTCGCTTAGGTAAATTATTCATTATACCGATCACAGAATGGAAAGAAAAGCTTCTACAAAGTGTAGCATAACTTTTAAAATAATAAACAAACCAAAAGAAAAACAAACAGAATGTCCGCAAAGGGAAGTTCTAAGTCACAAATAATTATGAAATTAGGCAAAAAAACGATTGTATTGTTGTACAGCAGGAATCAATGCGGACTGTTTAATATCTTTCTTCAAAATGCCATTCCTTGGTTGTTTCTGAGCATGCTTTTGATGTGACTTTGGAGACGTATTTCAGAAACAATAGATAGTAAAAGGATAATAATACAATAGTAATAATGATGATGATGATGACAATGATGTATACGATCTTACCTAGCATTGGGGAATGTTCACTCGGCTTATCGGAAGGCACGTGATTACTCTCTGCAGCTGCTCCGGACTTTCCTTCTTGTTTCTTCCGACTTTGTTGGATCCTTGCTTTTAACGCTAAAACGCAGTGGGGGAAGATAATTATCAGTATATTAAATAAATAAATACTTTACCATGATATTTGCCTAAGTATGAAATTGTACATTTGCGGTTTCAGAATTATCCATATATTTGCGAATATGAAGTACTAGTATTGCAATATTGCAAGGGAATGGGAAAATCTACTCTTTATCAGGCGTCGTTTATTTTGAATATGGGATGTGGGACATTCTAAAATTTGCCAATAAATTAGCAATCCTTTTTCTCTTCTAACAAGCGAAAACAGAGATAGATAGAGAGAGAGAGAGAGAGAAATCGGTCTCACCTGCTGAGGGCGCTTTCTTCGCTCTCTCCTCCTTCGAGTGCGATGATGATGCCCCCTTTCTCCTCTGCGTCTCGGTATCGATTTCATCTTCCGCCACCGTACACGGACAGCATGTCGCACAGCAAATGTGGCAGAAATTCGACATGCGGCTTCGAGATGGTGTATCGTCTGATCAAAGTTAAATGAAATAAATGTTTGTTTTTCAAAAATGATATTACAATATTACCTTTAATCAGGTAAAATATAAGTATACTTCGTAGTAAACCCGTCTTCCATTTTTTAATCATAACTACCTCCTAACTATTGATCCACGAACTATAGGCTGCTGCGTCACAAAAAGAAAACTCATGGATGCGCAAAACAACAACAATTGTGAGGTGATGTTTGCTGAAAATTCTGTTTCATAACAAAAATGGATTATATTGACATAAATTCGTCAACATTATTCGTGACTTCGATATAGATCGTTATAAAGTAGTACAAATTTCAGGTTAGAGCACAATGACTCAGGGAGTTTTCATTAATAACTCAATACTATCGTTCAGGATGACGACAAATTTTGGGGAATATATTTCCTTTAAATGGTTTCCTTTTAGGGTTATACAATAACGATAAAGTGTCTTAATATATTTTCTGGAAGTAAAACAAAAACGTACACTTACCGTCAGCACTCACTGTTTTACTGTAAGTTGATCGCACCATTGTGTCTTTAATCACTAGAAGAAAGGAGACAAGAAAAACATTTATTATGTTGCCTTTTCTCGGAAGAATTACACCAACATAAACCAAAATTGCCCCGTTCTTAAAAACACGATTAAAGGCAATTCATTAGGATCGGTATTAAAGTGGATTTATTCGGCGCTAAATGTCCCGGCAACATGGCGCATTCTTCTTTCATAATTATGTAAAGCTTGCTGTTGCTACGACCATCAAACATTGCATTACTAAAAGTTTTTTAATCGTAGCAACATAACACCTAAAGCCACTATAAAATTATCTTCAGTCACATTTGAAAACTTATTCTAGCATAATCTAACTTGAAGTAGTATGAACGTTTGAATGCGCTTTAAATTTTGTCAGAAAATGACTTCAGCAATTAAAGGCAGGGCAATTTACCGGCATCACTGCCACTGCTGTAATGTATTTTCAATTGCGCCATTTTCGCTCAAGGCGTACATAGAGCGATTTCCGGTTCGTGTACCAAAACATCATCATGCATCGAGCGTTATCAGTCAAGTTGGTGCATTGTGGGACATGACTGTCGACACATTGGGACATTGTGAGCAGCAGATGACAGTATAGGCCTATGTAAATTTGAATCAGTGTCAGTAGTATACCCTGCCGTTATATGCAAGTGAACTTTAATAATTTCATAGTTTTTTTTTGTAGTTCAACCATACTCACATATTCTCATCCATAAAGCAATTCCAACGACGGCTGCTATTAATACAATGACGATAACTACTATGACGATAATGGTTGTGGTATTGCTTCCACCTGCAACATAATAGTTGGGAGAAAAGAAATATGAACAAGTTTATCTCTATTACACCTGTTACTGAGTATTAACTTAATCATGAAAGTTCATCTGTATGTTTGAAATTGTAACTTCAGGGCCCCGTCTTACAAAGAGTTGATAGTAATCGCAACTTATGATTGATATCAATTGCAACTGTGTACATAAGAGATAGGAGACTGCAAACTTGCGATTGATTGTAGGACTTACGAAGACGGGGCCCTGATCTCAATACGAGGCGAGGCTCCGAAAGGTTCAGCTCTTCAGTATAGCCTTCATCAAAGCTGTGACCCGACTTTTTATATCTGACATAATTGTCTACGACCCGATTATTGCCAATTACGTCAGAATGGTCGAATATAAAGTCAGGACACAACGCTGACGAAGGCTGCGTCTGAACAGCTGAACATTTCGGAGGTAAAACGTTGTATTGAGATGCAGGCTTAACTTCTAAACATATTAAAGTCTATTAACCATAACGAAGGCTTTCCTTTTTCCTGTCGGAAAATAGAATGGACAAACTTTGTTTGATGCTATTTACTCGTATACCGATTTTTTTTTTTTAATTCAGCTGAATAGAATTCTAAAATGGTTTTACCGCTTGTGCTCGGGGCCCAACAGACCAGCGCTGTCTGTATCTGGGGTGGGTCCCGCACCGCCTCACCGCTCACTTCGCATCTGACATCCATGTTCGAAACACCCATTGTCACGTCGAGGCTACCATACACATCCCTCGTCCCGTCCGAATTGTCCGCAAACTTCAGCGGTGCTCCGCGCTCAGATACGTCGTTAACGAACCAGACGAGCTCGACGGACGGCCTGAAGCTAGCTACCTCGCACGATAATCGGTATTGGATGCCTTGTGGTATGGTGTATTGGCAAGATGCGTTTGCGGATGGCGACGAAGTGGGTTGGAGTAATGCTATGGTAGGGTACGGCTCCACCGGAGGTACTAAGACAGAATTATAAAGATTTGAAAAACCCATTATAACAAAATAAACCAATAATATTCCGCCGTTGTACAGCGGACGATAACCTTGTCTGCGCTTTCAAATTCATTTCCATATACATGCCTCTGATGCCAGGCATTTTATATCGCTAGGTAAAATGACTCTCCAGTCTCATGAGTCTCCGTTTCACCGTATGCGGTCAGATAAGGCCTTTCTTCCAATTATTCAGGCCCAAAACGAACAGCATAACGACAATTTCTGATTCAAATAATATGGTTGGAATAAATGAGAAAGGAATAACAAAGTTCTATTTGTTTAAAGTGATGCTTGCATTTCCATAATTTGCTTTTAAAAGTTTGTTTTCACTGACTGCCTGCCGTAGCAACAAACGGAAAAGACTTCTCCGTTTCGTTGACGATCAGCCATAGACAAAAGACTTCATGCATGGCTGATTATGAACAAAATGGAGTTCAGTCTTTTGTCAATTCTGCTTGTTGCTACGGCAGGCAGCCAGTGAAAACAAACTTTTAAAAGCAAATTATGGAAATGCAAGCATCACTTTAAACAAATAGAACTTTGTTATTCCTTTCTCATTTATTCTGATTCTGATGTCACATGAAAGGGCGGAAAATGAACTTTCTAGAAATGTGATTTTCTCTTTGAAATTCAGATACCGTCCGCCAAATGACTTTTTGGTCCCCTCTCTTCAAATTGATTTTTATCTCGCATGCGCAAAATATGCATCATAAGAGTGGCATCAAATGAAAGGGGTGGATCTAACCTTTCCAAATATATGTGTCATTTATTAATTATAATTGTGATTAAGTTATGATAAAACATCGATAATACTCGGTTTCGTTTTTTTCTCGGACGCACTGTATAAGGGAAAAATAATCCTGCCGTGATATATCACCAAAGGCATAGCCATCACCACATCATAAATCGATTGTGAATATATTTACCTGCAACTTCTAACTGGGCTTCAATCACTATATCATTGCTTGATGACGTCAACGTGACAATACAATAATACATGCTTTCATCCGCTATACCGACATCGTCGATCACCAACGATCTGGACGGCGACATCGAAATACGACCCCCGTCGCTTCCCTCCCGGACACCGTCCACGAACGATGCCACCGTAGTCGCTCTATCAATGTTGTCACCCTTCTTCCAAACGATGGTGATGACGGCGTCGTCGACTTGGCATTCGAGCTCGGTCGAGTTCCCTTGGAACACCACGGTCCGTGAGACGGCGGCGACATCGCTCAAACACAGACCTGTGGAAAATGGAGTGAAGAAAAGGCCGCAGAATGTAGACGTTAAATCGATTGAATTCACTTTATTTAAAATCCTACTTCGATAATGAGAAGAATATAGGGGGATCACAGTATCCTTTTATTGTAAGGCACCGTCTTTCAACCTCTCTCTCCCTCTCTTTCTCTCTTTTTTTCTTCTTTCTCTCTCTCTCTCTCTCTCTCTCTCCTACTATGACAAAAGGGGGTGAACGAACGATGAGTAAACGGTACAAATTAGCAACAATTAACATTATATCAATTTTCCACATAATAATAGGGCCTATTATTTTTGTTTCACTTGTTAACAAAATCGAGAGGCTTAGATTTTTGGCATAATGATCTTTGATGTGAGCAGAAGACATTTACCGGTTTATGTAAAGAATAACAATCAACAATTTCCGTATGAATAGAGGATTTTCTGGGCCAAATACAGATTCGCATTTGCGAAAGATTCGGGAAAGATTTTTATGCACGTTTGAACATACGGACGTTTCAACACTTATACATGGAATGGTGACCATATTTAGGTCCAATGCGTACACTCGTACGAGAGGTCGGATAAAGTGCAGATTAGTTACCCTTCTTGCACTGGAAGGACCTCGGGGCAGTATTAATGCTGGCATAAATGTCGCATTTGATTCCGGCATTTAAATGTCAAACAAAATGTCACGAAAGCTCTAACGTTAGGAATGGACAAAGCCTCGATGTACCACAAATGGCCCGGCTCGCAAGCATAATCTGATAATGGTACTGTGTTCTCTTCCCCCCCCCCTCTCTCTCTCTCCCTCTCTCTCCCCTCTCTCTCTCTCTATCAATTGGATGTTTTGATCATACCATGTTTATAATTATTAGCTGCACTTTGCAACATGTTATTCATAATATTTCTTCTTATGTTATTATTTTATCTCTGAATTCATAACCTTTAAACAAATTAGTTCAATTTGTACCCAAGTCTGTAAATATTTCATATAGGTCTACATTGTTTTTTTTATAGTTCAGGACCCTCCGGGATAGCAGTGTTTTAACTGAAGAGGCAACCCTGCTTAAAACAAAATTATGATTAAATCAATACATTACAATACCCCCCGATCCTTCCCTCTCTATATCTGTCCCATCTATACATCTTCTCACCCTCTCCCTACTCCCTCCCCTTCGCTCTCTCTTTCTTCCTTACTCAACCCCGTCGTCCCATCCGTCTCACCCCCCCCCCCCCCCCTCGGTCAATCTCCTGTCCTTCCCCTCCTCCCTCTCTCTACCTCTATCTCCACCCACTCTCTCTCTCTCTCTACCCTTTTCCTTCCCCATTTGCCCCGCTCTACATTTCAGCGTTTTTTTTCTCCCTTGACGCAGAGGCTAGATTAAAGGTAAAGACCAGTATTGGTAACGCCCCAATTTCATAAAATGAAATGGAAGCTCTCATTACCAATCATGTGAAAGAATATGTTTTGACTAATACATGATGATAAAAAATTTGCCGGGAAACCGCCTACTAATTCATATATTTGGTAAATTTATTTCTCTCATGGTCGTGTGAGAGAGATAGGGTAGTCCCATATACATCTTTCTGTGTATAGTGCTTGTAACTTTACGAAGAATGGGCCAAATTTCTTATCATTTTGATGATTCCAGAACCTTGCAGATGCTAGATGCTAGATGATCAACCTTTGCTGATCGATTCCACAACGTTTCTTTCACAATGCAATCGCATGACCATTACTGGTCTTTACCTTTAAGTTCAAGTTGGTGGTGCGTAGAATGAAACTCATCTCTCCTTCTCATTTTGCTTTCTTCACTTTCGTTTACGCTTTTTAGGTTACAGACTCAGTTGATTTAAAGTAAATTAACAATGATGTCACTATGAATTTACAATGATGATTGTATTCCTTGCAATCTGTCATCAATAATTATAGTGCCAAAAGCTAAGGAGGCTAGTGCCCCTTCCCTCAATACACAAATATGATAACAAAATAAGAAGGATAAGAAAAAGGAAAGCAGACAGTAAAAATAATAGAAAATAAAAAACTGAAAAAGGTCAAGAATACTAGGAGATGACAGGACCCATCCCGTACCACCCCAACTGAGGACTTCTTTATTTCAGTCACCAAGCAAAATCGGCACCCCATCCTGACCCCACCCTCATAATGCCAATGCCATCAATGGCTGAATCCAAGTTACCCTATAACATTCAAATAGCCATACATATCAATAACTTTTTGAATATATGTTTATTTTTCATTCATGCATGCATTCATTTATTCATTCATTCATTTACTTATTTTATTAATACATTCGTTTATTGGTTTATTCATGCAATCATTGATTTACTCTTTTACTTATTTATAAATTCACTCGTTTACTTATTTATTTATGCATCCATTCACATATTCACTTACTCTTCACATAAGTAATGACTGTTTTTCATTTGGCTTTTGTCATATTCCACGACGACTCTTCATTCATAACTAAACGACCATAATCACCTTCCATGCTACCACAATGCATCAGTAGGCCCTACACCACTATTTCAGGTTGATCTTGAAATACATGCACGCTCACTGGAATGCCATCATACATTATATCTACCCCCTCCACCACATCATCTCGTTATCCCTAGAGCTGGTATCCCGACAGTTGATGCATAACTAACAATTATATCGAATCAATTGATCTCCTTAGAACAACCTCATGAGATTCCATTGCAATGCCCTCTTCACAATGCCCAACAGTGCCTGTCAATTTTTCACCAACAAAAATAATGAAATCTCCCCCTCCCCTCTCTCTCCCTCTCTCCCTAGTCATTTACAGCGGCGAAACTACGAATGATCCCTCAACCCATAACATACAAATAAAATGAAAACAGTAATTAATTAATTAATTGACAATTCAATGAATACATAAATGAATGAGTGAATAAAATGAGTGATTGAAAGAATGAATTAATGGATGAAACAAATAGTAAATAAACACATGTTCAGATAGTTATTGATATCTGGCCATTTGAACGTACTACAGTGAGATAAATTTGTCTCAATGAAATATCCTTCCAATGCGCGCTTCAAAATGCCTAAAATGCCTAACACAATTAATTGATTGGCCTTTTGTAAATATATAACTTTTATTTCAAGTAAAGCTTTCACGCTTCCACAATGCAGTAGCCGGTACGATTCCTTTCTTTTCTTCATGAACTTAAAATGAACGCATGCTCACTGAAGTTCCATCATACATTAATTTAATCTATCCTCCCTCCATCACATCTTATTCTATTATGGAGCAGGTATGCTGACAGTTGATGCATAACTAACAATTATATCGAATCTCTAAATCCTCTTAGAGCGTCGTAATGAGATTTCCTTGCAGTGCGCGCTTCGCCCTGCCAATCCAATCACAGTGATACGGATAGAGAAATTAAGTGCAGCGGTTTGGGTGTGCTATGCCGTCCCTGCATGGCGGAGTCATGATTAAAGGTATTGTATTTAACATTTTTCGAGTGAAATTGAATTAAAATACACTGTCTATGAAGAGGAAAAATGCGTAAATGTATCGTGAAATATTTGACAGTAATTGACAATTTTAATAAAATAATACGATACAATTTGAGGGATACATGTAGATAAATTAATATTGCGAATCACGAACAATAAAAAGGAACGATATTTCTTCGAGGAGGGGTGGGGGGGGGGGGCGTTATGGCATACCTGGGCTAACCTTTACTGTAGGACTGTGTATACATGTATGTGTGTGTGTATGTATGGGGGGGGGGGCAGATCCTCTTAGCCCTCGTCCTGTTACACAAACATACAAACAAACATGTACCTTTCTCCATCTACATGACTTGTGTACACCTCCACATTAACAGACCACTGCATAAACAATTTTTTAAAATTCTGGTTGGGATTATCATTTTCTAATTATTTTGGGATTTCACATGCAAATATGATTTTTCTTTGAAACATCCCTTAAAAGGCTTAAATACTTATCCACTCGTATTATAAACAAGACTTATTTCATAATATTAGTTTTATACAATGCATACAAAACAACTTTTTGTTTTGGTAAAAAGTATAATTTACACGATATTTGTGCAGCATTCATCCGTAGATGTGGGGGGGGGGGGGGCAATTAACAGCATTTTCAAATACGGAACAATCGTTTTCTACCAGACAACCGTATCATTTCATTATCATAACCACAAAACGCAAAAAACAACCTTTTATCTATACGGTGCTCTCCCGAATGAATTACCCCGTAGCCCAGCAAACCTCACGTTTAGGATTCCGCCCGATTTTTGCCTCTACATACTTACGGGACAAAAATGCATTTATGATACAAAATGCCTACTCAAAAATAAAATGGGATGACCTTTTCATTGAAACAAATTGCACTAGCCAGAAAATTGGTGTAATGGGACAATATACAATTAAAGGTCTATTATGTTGATGTATTTTCTAAGCACAAGAGTATGGTTACTGGGCGGGTAGGGTGTTTATTGGTGCCACACAAGACCAATTATATTGTAAACGGGCGAACGGTTAATCAATCTGATTTGCGGTGCACTATATTGGATATTTTAATTTGTCAGTTATTTTATATCATTCTGTCGCACAGCCTTGTAGTTTGGCAAGGCTGACTGCTTGATATGAGACGTACAATGTATGAAAATACTCGGATTAATAATACATTCTAATACAACTAATAATAAAATTATAACAACAACAATACGTCTATATACTTAAGTTACTAATACTAATCAATAATACATTGAAAACGAATGCTTTGCATTAAGTTGATGTATATATTTAGCATGATGCGTTACGAAAATGCCCCTGAAATCACTGAATTTCAGATTAAGATGATATTATTGAACTATCATAATGGAGGTCCCTCGAAAAGCAACAAACAATGATATTACCGATCTAAATGCCGTTATTATGATATGATGACTCATCCTATTTTTCGCCCTCCTTTCTTTTTCTGTCTGTCTCTCTATAATCATGTCCCCCTCTCTTTCTCTCTCTGTCTCTCTCTCTCTCTTTATCTGTCTATCAATCTAGTTCTATTGTCATGTACGACATGTAGTTTAAAGTTTAAAGTGTACGTGTTTTACAACTTCGTCTGGCTTGCTTTTGGAATTCAGTTTCCACGATTTTCCAAACATAGTCCCCCACCTGGCCACCTCCCTCTTTTTCTCTGGATAGAAAATAGAAAAATTATAGGCTTAAACCCGTCACTTTTTTTCCTATTCATTGCATTGCATTTTAGTTGCTGATATGTCGGAAGAGTTTCGGGCAAGCGACAGTCTGGGTCTTCTGGAGTGAGTTTTGTTTCTTTAAAGGCAGGCTTTACTACTTCAGCTAGAAGGGATTAGACCACCCATCGAGCCATCGAGGTCACTGTGACAGGTGGCTATCTCATTAACTCAGCTCTCATTTAACATAAGAAAAAGAGGATCATGGGAGACCAACAGGCACCGATTGGGGAAGTTTTCTATATAGAGGGAGCAAGTAGCTACAAGTAGGACAGTGGGGCTTTAATGTATATTCTATAATCCTTGCACGTACCAGGGAGTTGGGATTGCTCCCTGCACGTACAGTTAACAACTATTTTATTCATACCCCTTTTAAATGTTTTATTTTTGGGTTCTTCGTAACTCAAAAATGAAAGGTGAACTGGTTGAATTAGGGCCTTAGATATACCACAATCTCAAGAAACATATATCGGGACAAATCAATTTTTCACATACAAAACTTGGTAAGGGTACAAATGATTCAGTTGTTAACTGTATATAATTTCGTCCAGGGTCATGCCACTACTCGCTCATAATTTCCAAGTCAGACCGATTATCATAGCTATATTCATGACTCATTGAACAAATAACGCGTTCTCTAGCCCATTAAACCGACGCGACTCTATTTATTCAAGGTTTACATATTAAACCTGAACCCTCTACACATAATAATAAAATATGTCCACACAAGAGGTTCTTTACTATATGCAGCCTGCACATTATAAAAACAGCAGGTATACTTCACGTACAGTGTAGGAGCAGGCGCGGATCTACGGGGGGGTTTAGGGGGTTTAAACCCCCCCCTTGGGCGGCCCAAAAAAAAAAAAAAAAAAAAAAAAAGGAAACAAAAAAGAAGAAAAAAGAAAAAAAAGAAGAAAAAAGAACGCACGCTGGAGAGAAACCCTTTCAAGTGCAAATATTGTGAGAAGATATTCAACTCATCTGGTAACTTAACCAAACACATGATAACTCTGGATATAACTGTGTATTTAACTGTTACTTGATTTAAAAAGACGTTATCATGCACTGCTTTTTATGGTCTCCATTGTGTTAATAGATGCCAGGAAAACATCACTTACGGGGTTCAAATAAACACCCCCCAAAAAATCGGCTCGCCGCTTCGCGGCTCGTGGACGATGCTCCGCATCGTCATTATTTTGGTCAAACCCCCCCCTTAGCAAAAAGCTAGATCCGCCCCTGAGGAGCGCATGTTAGGCCAAGTAAAACTAATTCCTAACCCTAGTTTCTCATGAGGATTTTTATAAAATGAGGAAGAGGAGATTCCATGATATTTGTTAATTTATATATTTTCTTACATAGAAATTATATTGGGTCTATTTCAACAGACATATCGATAACTCTATTGTTAGTTGCAGTTGTAGTTACATTGATTGATTAAAATTAATTGTGTTAGTAAACCGATCTTTAAAAACCGCTGCAGAACAAACTAATCTGACTTTTAATCAATCATAACCAAATCAATATTTAATTATTAATAATGATTTAATCCTAACAACCTTCTGCGTTATTGAGGAGACTTTCTTTGAATGTGCCAGCAGCGGATCTTCAGTAGGAATATTTAATAAGCATTTATACCATTTTCTTGGGGAGGGCTTTTAGGGAGGCTTGGGGGGGGGGGGGGAGCTTCATGTGCAGCTTCCTTCATGCGATTTAAAAAAAAATCTTATTTATATTTATATTTCTCTTTTTATTTATTTTTTATTTTATTATTTTTTTTTTGGGGGGGGAGGGGCTTGAATAAATTTGGTTTGGCTGAACTGACCCCTCCCCCCCCCCCCCGAAAAAAAAAGCCTATTACACTGCTCCCGAAAGGGGCGAGAGAAAAGGGAAATATATGCTTTATCTCATTATGCAATATTGGTTAGCTTGCTCGTATTTAAAAATAAAAGGTTGTACGACACAAATTCCTCTTTCGACAATAATATTGCTCAGTGTCAATAACCAAATTCTTAACTTCAACCGTGGACCTAACAGTTTACCTACATGTTAAACCCAAAACCCAACCCTAAACCTAAAATCCAATCCGATCCAAAAGATATTTGATATAGCGCCTTTTCCTTGCAGTTACAAAGCGCTGCTCACGAATTGTAACCCTGACCATAATTTAATAACACTAACCATATACCTTTTCAGAAATACAATTCGGAGAAAGTGTGTGCTAGGGCGATTCCATGCACTGCGATATTTAAATTCATACAAAATTGATATCAATACGTTCACAACGAAACCTGAATTCCTTTCACAAATTACTATGCCCGCATTTACTGCATGCGTTCATAAACGAATTCCCCCAAATGATATACGATAACCAGCACATAGACTCAGAGTCAGAGATGATATTTAGCTTCTATGTTTAACGAGCTTTTGTATTGACAACCGACCACAAAGGCTGACATCGAGATGAAAAACAATTGAACAAATGCCTTTTTGTCTATTTACTGAAATGTCAAAACTCTAAGGGGATGTATTGTGATCATACACTAGTAAAGGTTGCAGCTGCAGCAAAACAAATAATTTGTGAAAGAGTTCTAATATTACAACCCCCCCCCCCCCTGATCCTCCCGACATAAAAGCTCAGAAAATACATATACAGTATGTAGATATGAAGCAATGTACTAGATTGTGGTTTATTTTCCTACACCGAAAAAAAAATGCATTGTACAGGTAGATCATTATAGGCAGGAAATGTAGTTATGAAAATATAAACCACAACCGCATTAAGATCTGCATAAATAGGGAACAAAGCTTACAAATGTAATGAATAAAAATTGTTAGTGAATTCGACATACATACTGAGCAAGCGAAGACTGTTCATTCTTATACATATTATAGTTAATATTTCAGTAATTTGCTCAACTACTCCCCACGCCCCCACCCCACCCCCACCCCCTCGGCAGCACATGTTTGAGTCGGTGCGCGTCCCCCACACCCCTGCCCTGAGCACAGATACATAATTATCTTCTTTTCCTTCTTCTCCTTCTCCTCTTTCTATGTTCCTCCTTCTCCTTCTCCTCCTCCTCCTCCTCCTTCTTCTTGTTCTTCTTCTACTTGTTCTTCATCTACTTGTTCTTCTGCTACTTGTTCTTCTTCTACTTGTTTTTGTTCTTGTTCCGTGTTCTTGTTCTTCTTCTTCATCTATTCTCAATGGCTATAGATCAATTTATTATTTTTCGAAAAAACTGTCAACTTCAAGATATATTTTTGATGCCAACATTTTGCCTTTTAGTCTCCTAACTAATTTTTGGTTACCCCCCCCCCCCCCCCCACCCCCTTCATGCTCCCTTCGCACCCATAACGTTGTATAGCATCGCCATTTCAGTATAGGAAATAATTCACGATTTAGACGTGCACCTTGCCGCCCGGGGCAAAAATTGATTTTCAAAAATGAATGATGTCCTCTCCAAAACATAAACATTACGCCAACAGAGGATGCAATTTTAAGAAGCAGAGAGATTGGCCTTGTGGCCAAAAATAATGTTTTTATTATCGATCGATCAGCGAATGTCTTCACTCGGCCAGGCCTCAGCTGCTCTGCTCCCCCCTCCCCCTCCCTTCTCGTTTTATTCGTGTCTGTCTTCTTCTCAACCTGCATGCGGTATCTCCCCATATAGTTTTTGGTATGTCCGTCTGACCCTGTCCTGTTCATCTTTATCATCCATATTCCCCATCAATAGATTCATAAATTATTACTTTTTCTCCCTCTTTCCCACCCCTTTCTCTCTCTCCCTACCCCCCCCCCCCTCTCTCTCTACCTAATTATCTCACTTTTTTCTCTCCGCTTCTCGTGCTGTCTTTCTTTTTTAATCCCCCTCCCCTCCGTCTCTCTCTTCAAAGTTCAACGATACATTTGGTATAATTGATTGTGTTAGTTCTTTAATGCTAAGTCTTGTTTGGTCATTTGCTACAAGACTATAGTGTATATTATTTGTGTCTCTTTCTTTATCTCCCTCTTGCTCTTCTCTTTCTTCATCTAGCTTTTCTATCCTTCATTTTCTCTTCCCCATCCTCCATCCCTCCTCTTTGACTACATAAAAAGAAAAAATACTATGTTTAAGTGGTGGTTATTTTACCTGACTACTAATAAAGCATAAATGTTTGTAGTAGTTATATTATCATTATTATCATTTTAATTGTTATTATATCATTGTTATTGTTATCATTGTCATGATAATGAATATGTATCAGATTATGCAAATGTGACACCTGTGACCTCAGGAGGTCAGATCGCATGTGCGCAATGTATATGCGATACGCGAGACTTGATACCCAGTGCGGGGAATAAACACCAGACTATGGTTATGGAATTCAACTACTTTGTTAGTTTGTTTGCACTTAATATGTGACATTGGCGACGAGGATTAATGTTTCTTGGATGTTGAATCTGTGGCTACGAGCTGGAAAAGTTTCAACATGGCATTCGCTGGAGCGGAATTGTTAGCGCTTCGAGGAGTTCCACACTTCGATCCGACGGGTGGTGCAAGTATTGTCAGCGGCAAGTGGAAAGCTTGGCTTGAAGAGTTCGAAGCCTACGCCGATAGTCGTGGCCTGTTTCTGGACGGATGTACGCCGGCCCAGGAGGCGCAACGGAGGGCACTGCTACTGTATACTGCGGGGCCCGTGGTACGGGAGACTTTCAAAACACTTCCAAACAAAGGGGAGAGGAATGAGTATCAAAAAGCCACAGATGCCCTAAATGCTCATTATGTTGTGAAACCTAATGCTACGTTTCAAAGACATTTGTTCAGGAAAACCAAGCAGGAAGATGGTGAAACGGTTGCCCAATTTGTTACCAAATTACGACAGGTTGCTATCGGATGCAATTTCGTAGCTGGGGATGTAGAAAACCAAATTCTTGACCAAGTAGTCCAGTACTGCAGAGCTGATAAACTTCGCAGGAGAATGCTGGAGAAAGGAGGTGAGCTCAAGTTAAATGATGCATTGTCCATGGCTGCTGCTCTAGAAGCTGTTGAAGGTCAATTTAACTCCATGTCATTGAGAGAGAGAGAAAGGCCTAGAGCTGGTGGGCAAGTTCAAGTGAATCAAGTTTCATATGAGAATGACAGAAAAAAGAATTTGGAATGCTACAGATGTGGGAACAAAGGACATTTTGGGAAGGATGCATCATGTCCAGCCAAAGGAAAGATCTGTCGGAAATGTGGAGGCCAAAACCACTTTGCGACGATGTGCAAAAGTAAGGCCAAGAGCACAAGTGAGGCGAGAGGAAAATTCAGAGATGGGAAGTCCAGAGATGGAAAGAAGTATAAGAATAGAGTTCGCCAAGTGGAAGGTGAACCCGGAAATGATAGTGATGATGACAACAGCCGTGGGCGTGATCAGAGGTACTATCAATTTGCAGTGAATGATGGTGATCACGAGAAAGTCCCGATAATCATTGGAGGTGTCACAGTCCCAGTGATAGTAGATTCGGGAAGTGATTGCAATGTAATAGATCAGATATTGTGGGAGAAACTGAAGAAGGACAAAATCATCTGCAAATCTACTAAGAGTACCAAGAGGCTGTATCCATACACATCACAGATACCATTGACGACCGTTGGATGTTTTACAGCCACAGTAGAAGTGGGCAAGATGAAGTCCACTGCAGAGTTTGTTGTCATCAAGGAAAAGGGAGAACCTTTACTAAGCAAGCGGACATCTAGAGAGCTGGGAGTGCTCCATGTGGGAGTTGTTAATGCTGTACAGAGTTATGCAGACCTAAAGCATGAATTTGAAGCAGTCTTCAAAGGAGTAGGGAAGTTGAAGGGCCGACAAGTGCGGTTAGCAGTGGATGAAACGGTGAAGCCAGTGGCCCAACCTGTGCGAAGGACCCCGTTTGGACTGAGAAAGAAGGTCGAGATGAAGATCGCGGAATTGATCGATCTTGACATCATTGAGCCAGTTGAACGCTCCACGCCATGGGTAAGCCCAGTTGTCATTGTTCCCAAGCGAAATGACGAAATTAGACTTTGTATCGATATGCGGAGAGTGAACGAAGCAATCGTAAGAGAACGTCACCCCATTCCCACTATTGAAGAAGTCCTACAGGAGTTGTCGATTAGCAAGGTCTTTTCAAAAATAGACCTGAAGTGGGGGTACCACCAACTGGAGTTACATCCGGAGTCGAGAGAGGTGACAACCTTTGTCACTCATTGTGGGTTGTTCCGCTATAAGAGACTGTTGTTCGGAATCAATGCTGCTCCAGAGATTTATCAATATGAGATACACAGGGTGATAGCTGGTATAGAAGGAGCTGCAAACATATCAGATGATATCATTGTGCATGCATCGACCCAGAAAGAGCATGACAAGAGGTTGAAGCAGGTGCTTGGCAGACTGCGGGACGCAGGACTTACTGCAAATGCAGAAAAGTGTAAGTTTGGTGTCTCTGAGTTGGACTTCATGGGGCACAGACTGACTAGCGAGGGACTCAACCCAGGATTGGCCAAGGTGAAAGCAATCGCAGAGGCCCGTGAACCCCAGAATGCAACTGAGATGAGAAGTTTCTTGGGGCTGGTCAACTACTGCGCCAAGTTCATTCCGAACTTTGCTACATTGGCAGATCCACTGAGAAAGCTGACCAGAAAGGACACGCCATTTCAATTTGGTCATGAACAACGACAAGCGTTTAAGGCGCTGAAGGAAAGCTTAATGAGTGCAGAGACCCTGGGCTACTATGATCTAAATGCACCGACAAAGGTCATAGCGGATGCCAGTCCAGTTGGCTTAGGAGCAGTGCTGGTGCAGGTGCATGCTGATGGCCCGAGGATAGTAGCGTATGCCAGCCGCTCGTTAAGTAACGTTGAAAGGAGATATTCTCAGACGGAGAAAGAAGCCCTTGGACTTGTGTGGGCTTGTGAGAGATTCCATGCGTACCTGTATGGAATAGAGTTTGATCTAGTCACTGATCACAAACCGCTTGAAGTCATTTATTCACCGAGATCTAAGCCATGTGCGAGAATAGAGCGGTGGGTTCTGAGGCTTCAACAGTACAAGTACAGGGTAGTCCACATCGCAGGAAAGTCCAACATAGCAGATCCATTGTCAAGATTGCTGAAGGATGATCAACCGAGAGAAAATTCTGTGTTGGAAACAGAAGCAGAGAGCTTTGTGCGTTTTGTGGCAGTCCAGTCAACGCCAGGTGCGGTGACAACGAAGGAAGTCGAAAGAGAATCTGAACATGATCCTGAACTCGAAGTTATCAGAGAGTGTATTCACAGTGGACAATGGAATGATTGTCCATACAAAGCATACATTCCCATCAAAGATGAACTCTGTATAATTGGTCAGTGTGTGCTGAGAGGTAGCAGATTGGTGATTCCACAGGCACAGAGGCCAAAGATGGTGTCATTAGCTCACGAAGGACACCTGGGCATTGTTGGCACCAAACAGAATTTGAGAACCAAGGTATGGTGGCCAGGATGTGAGAAAGATGCAGAGAAATTCGTCAAGACTTGTCATGGTTGCCAAATCACAAGCAGGGGTAATCCACCAGAACCAATTCGAAGTACTATGTTGCCGACAGGACCGTGGGTGGATGTAGCTGTTGATTTCCTAGGACCACTTCCGACAGGAGAATCTATACTTGTGGTAGTTGATTATTATAGCAGATACTACGAGTATGCAATCATGAAATCAACCACTGCAGAGAAGACAGTCAAAGCCCTGGCTGAAATCTTTGGCAGACATGGGTTACCTGTGACGTTATACTCAGACAATGGACCCCAGTTCATCGCAGAAGTTTTCGCAGAGTACATGAACATTACAGGAATTCACCACCATCGGGTGACTCCTAAATGGCCGCAAGCCAACGGCGAGGTCGAAAGACAGAACCAGAGTATAGTGAAAAGGCTTAGAATTGCACAGGCAGAAGGCAAAGATTGGAAAGAGGCCTTATTGACTTACGTCGCAGTTTACCGGGCTAGTAATCATTCGACAACGGGGAAAAGCCCGGCAGAAGTGTTGTTCGGGAGAAAGATCCGAACTAAACTACCACAAATCCAGGACATTAGTGAGGATCAGGAACTGAGAGACAGAGACCTCCAAATGAAAAGTGGTGCAAAACACTATGCAGATCTGAAGAGGGGAGCTGTACATTCAGACATAGTGCCAGGAGATAAGGTGATAGTAAGACGTGATGAAAGGAGGAAACTAGACACGCCATACTTTAACCAGCCATACACAGTGACAGCAAGAACAGGAAGTATGGTAACTGTTCAGTCTCCTGAAGGAGTCCTGTACAAAAGGAATGTATCAAGTGTAAAAAGATACATGTCCCGAGACACTCATAACGAAGCTGCCAATCCAGAGAGGACAGACGGCAATCCTGAGGCGGTGACCGGTGTTCCTGAAGGGTCGGACGGCAATCCTGAGGCGGTGACCAGTACTCCTGAGGCGGTGACCAGAGGTCCAGACTTAGAGGCAGCAAGCAACACATCAGGCGGTGACCAGACACATCAAGATGGTGACACGCAGGCAGAGACAACAAACACCAACGTTCCTATGGCAGCTAGTAGACCACAACGCCAGAGAAGATTCCCTAAGCGATATGATGATTTTGTGTGATTCCAGATCAATATGGTGGGGATGAGCTCTTTGTAAAATAGCGACAGTGATATCTGAAACTACATGTGCCAAGGAGAAATGTTTGGAAATCATTGGTTGATGCCAAGTTGTGATTTAAAGGGTGTACACCTTGCGCTGCCCATATTTGTGAAATCGACATGTTGGAGAAATCACCATGGAAACCAAGCGTACGAGGAAGTTGTGTTAGGGCTAAAATAATAAGTTCTGATATATATGTTTCAATATTACACATACATTAATCAATGTAAAAGGGTGTACGCCGAACGCTGCCCTTATTGTATGTGATAGGTGTTGCGAAAAACACAAGTTTGAGTTGGAGCATCGATCAGTTTTCAAAAATGGATTCAATCATCGAAGAGAGTATTTCCAGAAACGTCAGCTTCAGCTAGTCGTATGAACGCTTGGAGATAACGGATGATTTACACAAACTCAAAACTAGAACTCAAACAGTATCCAGTGAACAGTTGAACTTTTATTTGGACCACAGACTGGATGCATGAAAGATATTGCATGAAAAATATTATATTGCATGTTATGTTGTATGTTGTTCAACAAAGTTGTTTGGAAGATAAAACATTTGGGAAAAGTTTATCGACCAGATAAATTTGTTGTTAGAAATAGTTTTGTTGAAGTTGTTCTAAAAAAAAAAAAAAGGAAAAAAAAGAAAAAGAAACAAAAGAAAGAAACAAAAGCAAATGCACCAAAGCATGTTTATTTCAGTAATTGACATATGGCTGAAACACAAGAACAAAAGAGAGATTACAAGAATTTTCAGTGAAACTATAGTAGAAAAATTGACCAGGATAAAGTTTCATTCTGGCAAAGGAGGGATGTCATGATAATGAATATGTATCAGATTATGCAAATGTGACACCTGTGACCTCAGGAGGTCAGATCGCATGTGCGCAATGTATATGCGATACGCGAGACTTGATACCCAGTGCGGGGAATAAACACCAGACTATGGTTATGGAATTCAACTACTTTGTTAGTTTGTTTGCACTTAATATGTGACAATCATTAGGCCTATTATTATCAGAAGTAGTAGTAGTAGTAGTAGTAGTAGTAGTACATTTTGTAGTGTCGTCATCACTCATACTTATTATCACATCACTATCATAATCAGTATAGGCCTATTCATAATCACCATCATACTCATCATCAATGCAGGTTCCATCACCAATATTCTTTGCACTTGCTTATTTCCAAAGATTTATTTAAGGGTTTTTAAAGCCATTGCCAAAGTTATTAGGCCTATAATAAGTTTTGATCTGGCACATCATCAACATTTTTTTAAACTCCAACTCCTGAAACTGAAAACAAAAATATTAACTATATCCCGTCAATCACGGCAAAATGACACTCAATGAGAATAACACAAACATAATATACGCCTTTATGGCTGTCTGGTGCTGAATTACAGGGCAAATTCCACCACACACATCAACAATTATGCACTCGACATTTACAGAACACTGTACACAGCCTCTAGCCAGCCACGCGACCACCCGTCAACACCTAGCCAAGCCGAACCGCCCGGCTACATAATACACCACAATGCCGTTGAAAAGCCGCGCGCTTCAATTCATTCTGTGCATCTAATGACTTTTGTATGGGGGCCTATTGACACCACCAGTCCAGCGCTGCGAGAGGCCTGGTAATAATTGATTTACCTTGTTCGCGCTAACTTTGCGAATTTGAAGCAAGTTTGCGAGAATTGAAGATAGATACTTACAATAAGTTAGCAGTACTGCCGCTAGAAATCCTTTGGGATGTGCCATATTGTTCCAAATACGAGAAACTAAGTCAAACATGATTTCCAAAATTCCACCGAATACTACCAAAACTCGACTTCCTGGTATATTGTATGCACAGGTGCAATATGTGCGCCGTCCGTGTTTTGGTATCAAATTACACGTTGTTCTTTGGCGAGCTCGCTTTTAGAGCAGAGCTCGCATGCATGCTTACTGCACACTATAACGTTGGCTATGTTGGTTTCGGTCTAGCGTCCTCTGCGCCAATAGACCATATAATTTATCAAAAAGATATTGAGGGGTTACATGAGGAAAAGAGGGGTGGGTTCATCTTCCCTTGGCCAGCTCTTTATTAAAAGTCATCAGAGTATGTATTATATGTTGATGCTTAAATCAAATACAGGCAAGAATAAAATGTCATCATTAATGACATCAAATAAACACCCGTTCACCACCAGAACAGGTGAGAATATTGGGCGACTGGCAAAAATGTGTTTTTTTATGTTAACTTATGTAGCTGAGAAACTTAAGGGGACTTTGTGGTGTTACTGTTATTTTTAATTATTGATGCATAGTTTATAGGGACAGATTGAAAATGAAAGGATTTTACACAAAATAAATAATGATAATTCTGCACTTTCCCCATCACCACATTCAAGACCGCCATCATCATAATCATCATCATCACCACTTCCATTACCACTACCACCACCATCACTTCCATCATCTAGATCATCTTCTTCATCATTGTCCTCTTGTTTCTTGACATCAACTTTTATAGATTAATTAGTATCAATATAAATTCACAAAGAGCTCTAAATTACCCCTCCTCCAGTTTTTGTGTAATGAACACCAACTCTTCCTTATACTTTTTAATTATAATCATCATCATCCTCACCATTATCGCCACCAAAACCATCATTACAATCACCTTCACTACCACCATCATCAGCATTACCACTACCACCAGTAACATCATCAACACTATCATCAACAACCACCCCTATCTTCGTTATTACTATCACCCTCATAAAGTCATAAGTATATAAATGTATCATATATAGCAGCGGCCATCGTCATTGATGAAAAAAAACGCTCATCTTACACACAGAAAACGACACACTTGAAAACACCATTTATATCAATAAGAAAAATGCTCTTCTTTATTAAGTTATTACAACACGCACATGAGTACAATCTTCTCATTATGAAATTTTTCTTTGAAAATCAGTTGCAGAAATCTAAGATTAAGTATGATAAAATAGTGATATCCATTAACCAAATATATACACATTAAACAAGTCATCAATTAATAAGAATAGTATTATACTAAGCATTTTATAAATTAACATTTGAATAAATATTCATTATCCATATCCGGATATTTTAATTGAGTACTTTACGATTCATTCACATTTAAACTTGCCTTGGATAATAGTATGATAACAATAAAATAAGACAAAAAGTCAGACTCCGAAAAGATTACAGATCTGCCATGAATGGATAGATGTAAAAAAACTTTTCAAATGTTCATCATGTTTCAGTGTTCTCCATTTTGGTTATCAATACTGTTCATATTTTGATGGCTAAAAATTTTTTAAAAAAATTCAGATTCTGAAAAGATTACAGATTATAAGATCTGCCAAGACTAAATTGATAGATGCATCATGTTTATGTGTTCTCCATTTTTGTTATCAAAACTGTTCATATTTTGACGGCCAAAATGACCACTCCCTGAATGATCAACCATCCAAATGGGTTCAGAAAGTTTTCTTTAAAAAGGCAGCTTTCTTACAAAAACTAGATAACGTATACACACATTCAGAGGAACAATGGCTAAGTATTTTTGTCAAAGAGCTTGGCACTACAGTGAATCTATTTTCCTAATACTTTCAGCTACTTGAATACTGCTACAAATTTGGCAATATTGCAACTAGAATACATTATAATATGAATACAAAAATGCAGCCTCTAAAGATATCAATTCTATAAAAATCCTCATGCCCTCATTTTCATTAATAGAAGAAAAAAAAATCAGTATATTAATCCAACACCATCACAAAACAATCGAAAACAATATGCCCAGCAAACAAAACCAACCAACAGTTTCTTTATCATTGAACCAGGTATTTTTGACAAACTTGGAATTCAACTTTAATAGCCTAACAAGATTGGAAACTAGTCAAAAAATTAAAATTGTTGCATTAAGACTCTGAAAGTTAGGTTGTAGAGTTAAGAGGCAAATTATTCCTTTCATCTTCCTTGCCGGTCAAAGTCCAATATGCCAATAATATGACAATGCATACAAACATGTAAATGTTTGCCAAGTGACAAACACTATATTACATTCATCCGTTGCAAGCGACTACATTTCAATAGTCAAAGTGCAGGTGCTATTAGCTTGGACAAAATTTATGCGTGGCATATAGAATAAATATCAAATGAAACACCTCTAACTTGGAGTAAATGTCATAGGTCCCATTATTGCTTCTCTTGAATATACACTGTTTGCTGGATTTTTTTATTCATACTGGCCTAAAGGAATAAATTAAACTTACTAAAGCCGCAAGTACTGTCTACCAATTTGGGCCAAACTTAGAATGTACATTCGGTACTTAAAGTTAAAAGTATTAAATTGAACACAAAAATACAAACAGACTGAATCATTTCTTTAAATGGCCAAATTTGTTGATAAAAGCAATTTGCTTCTACATGAACATAACAGGCAGAAAAAAGAACAATAACAAAAACTTAAAAAAAAACTTAACTGAACTAAACTTCTGAAGAACTTCAGCCACAACAGGAATAGCAATATTCCCTTTTAAATATCGAAACCCAAAATATACAGCCCACTAGTTTCCACATCAACATTTTCTTCAAATGTATCAACACCATTTTATGTAACATTCAAACACTGGAAAATAAAAGAATATAAGAACAAAAAAGAAAGAAGTAGTACCATCGATCCATTTTGCAAGTGAAACAGAAGAAAATTAGATGTAAAGTGTAACAAATGAGAATTTTACAGCAAACACTAAACCGCAAGCTTTGGCAAATCTTTTTTTTTAACAGATAACAGATTATTACAACCCTGTGTGTAAAACATGTGTTAAAGTACTGAATATAATACAGCCTCAAGTCAATAGTAAGCTTACATGCTCCTCACCCCAAATCTTTTTTATGATTTTTTAAATACTGGTAATCATTGGTCATAAAATTAGCAAATTCTTTTTGACAACCCTATCCAATATTTTTGGGAGATACAAAATGTAAGTTGTACAGTAATGTTACTACATTTTTTTTTACAGTATGTAGTAAAGTTCCTCCTATGAAAGCCTATAATGGGTAGTATAAATGCATTACTTCAATTTACAAGTTTTGTTTAAAAAAATTGAAAGCACCCAAGATATTTTGAATAATATACAAAATTTGTACGAAAGGTCGCTTTGAAAGTTTGAAGGTGAAAGTTGAAAGTTGAATTTCCTGGCACCATCAAGTGAAAAAATGGGAACTGGATTTACAATTTTTTTAAAAATTAAGCGGGATGTATAAAAAAGAAGTTGACATTACTTTAAGCCAAAATTTATTACAAATTATCGTCCATATAAGGCACAATTTTTTCATATTTCATATCATTCCCGCAAACCAACAGAGATGTTATTTTGTACAGAAGGCAAGAGCATGGATTCTTGTGTTCAATTAAAAATTCATCTTCTTAACTTCAGTCAGTACATTCAGAATGGATCTGGTGTTCCAAGCTCAATAAGCTCAATTATGAACAAAATATCATTAGTTCCCCTCTATTTAGTTAACCCTCTATACATATTTAGTTTCAATTTCCAAGGTGTACTACAGGCTACATGTACAAGTTAACCCCCCAAAAGGCATGGGAGGGGGGGGGGGCACGGTATAAATGTTTTACCCTGAGAGCTTTTGTGACTTCAGCCTATAAAATCCTATGATACAAAATTCATGACAGTTCAATTACTGGGTAACCGTACAGCCTTCCCCATAGGAATTATACACGCTGCAGAATTACCAAAGGATAACACTAACTGGGTGCATGTAGCTCAATTTCTTAATCCCTTTAAAGGTACTATGTCCCTTTTGCAGCCAACCTCAAATGCTGTAGAACTTTGCAGGAATTATGAATATGTCATGTATGTCCTATCTGTGAAATTTAAACCTTAGCAGTGTCCTCATATTCAAATTATGCAAGGAAACCCGTTTACTTGCTAGACTTCACTGTCAGACACTATTGAGTGACTGACTGGCTTTTTTTCTTCTTTGATAATAACATACATGAAAAGAGTTGTAAAGGGTACATGAGCATTTGTCTACATCAATAACCCACTTCTTGTGATGGCCAAGATTAAACTGATTGAATCTTTGCGCAGCATAAAACGTATGACCATTCGGTACAATTGTCTGAAAATCAAGACTATTACTTTTGGGCTCTATAGCCCTAAAGTCGATTTGACAACTAATAGTCGTTATTTTCCCACTTGAAGACATTTTCAAGCCCCTCCTTTTTTAGGGAAGTTCTAAATTAGTATTATCTTTCAAATGCAGTTGGAATTTAACTTTTTCATTTTTTTGGCCTGCAAATGGGACATAGTACCTTTAAGATAAAGATAAGACATTTTATGAAATTTCTAAATATGTGATGCTTTCTCTAAAGGCTGAATTTCAGAAGTTTTCATCACTCCGCAGCTGTGAGACTACTACAGTGACCCTGCACCTTTTCGAGTAGAAACAGCAGTTCTTAAATTTTTGTTTGCCCTATTTACCCAAATTACAGATCTAATTATTATCACTTGTAACCCAGCACTTTTTAGGATAAGAACAGCAGTTCTTCAATTCTTATTTGCCCTATATCCCAAATTACACACCTAACTGTAACCCAGCACATTTTAGGGTAAAAATAGCAGTTCTTCCATTTGTTTGCCCTATTATCCCAAATTGTAAACCTAATCACTTGATTACCCCCCTTCCCCACCAAAGAAAAAAAAAATCCCCTCCTAAATGCGATTTCATGAGTGATGTATCCCCTGTATTTGAACTATACACAGATTTTAATCCTTTACTGATTTTTTTTTTTTTCTTCAATAAAACCTGATGGCCATGACCCCCTGTGTTAGAAACCATTGACTTACAGGATATAAACGATAGACAAACGGGATCTATAAAGTAGCCAGACCGCATTCCCTGTCTCACCGAGGAGTACTGATCATGAAGAGGGCGACTGAAAGACGGAATGGTTTCTCAAAATGTTTTACAGCTCGTTCTTGGCTCCGAAGTCTGTGGAAAAAACAAGAAAATGAAAAGAAAGTTTGCTTAAAAATATGAAGGCTGTGACACAATAAACATGTATTTTGGTTTACTTGACCATTACAATGCACAGTCCTATCAAATGAAATCTTCATAAGTATCTAATTTCTTGGTTGTTGCTATTAAAAGGAATACTTTTATAACACAAAAAAATGTGTGAGAGAGAGAAAGAGCCGAAGCCTTGAAAGGTATGTCACATACCTTCCAATTTGCATTTGGTCAATTACAACTTCAAAAAGTCTTCAAACAATTCATAACGTTCTTGATTTCTAAAGGGTTTTCCTAAAACCTCCACAGAACTCTACTTGTATCATAAACATGTTTATTACTGGGAGGACTGCCCCTTGAAGTTATAATTCAATTGAAGAAGAGAAGCGGAAACAATTCATTTGCATATAAATCAGTATATGAATATGGTAAATTCATTGTACATTTTGTGAGATTATACAGTCAACTTGACAATCGTATTGCTCAGGATGGTTTAGAATTCATCATCAATTATAGCGGTATTTGAAAGAAAAAAAATATAAACTTACTGGGGTCGATGGTCAGTTCCACTGTAAATGAGGAGAGAAAGAGAGAGAGAAAGAGAGGGAAGGTTTGTCATTTTTTTGTAAAACTTGTAAATGTACATTTGATATATATTTATATAGTATACAAAACATAGCATGTTCATTTTTTATTCTTTTGTACTTTTGCAGAAAGGGGTCCCATAGAATTTTAACAGAGCAAAAAAGAATCCTCAGATTGAGCGTTACATCTACTCTGTTAATAGCAGATACACTGGACTTAAAATTTGATGGGATGACGTCCACATTATTGAGTTTCAAATGCCCTTCTGGTAAAAATAGGTATAAGAATCCATCTGGATTAAGAGGATTAATCCTTCATTGAATGACTCTGTTATTGCATGGACCTACTCCATGGTCATTATCACCTATATTCACTCCAGTGATCTTGAGTTTGAAATGCCCTTCTAGTCAAGAAAGGTGAAAGAATCCATTTGGATTAAGAGGATTATAAATCCTTCACTACTGGTAGTCATTGTCACCTATTTTGGCTCCAGTGATCTTGAGGCAGCAGAAAGAAAGTGTTTGAATAATCACTTGGTTTGAGAAAATCCACAAGAGTAGACAAAAGCTTGCTACTATATTTGAAGATTGGTAGAAGCTACATGTTATGATTACCCCAAGCAATGAAGTAGTATAGTCATGTTACTACATTTCTTTACAATATGAATGAAGTTTCTCTATCATAGTGTGTGTTTCATAGTGAAACGGTAACATTGTTGAAGAGTGAATTTGCGTAATTTTTGTATGAAATGTTACACTGCACTTATTATATTCCTTCTACTGTACTAACCCTCTAGCATGCAAAAAATCCTGAAAACAATTCTCAAAACACAAAGATAGTTATGGTTTTCTTTGAAGGCGTCACTGTGCAACACCCTCTAACAGTAAATTCTCCCAACCATTTTTGAATTTTCAAACTATTTTTCCATGAAAATAAGACATAAAACAGGCTTTAAAAAATCATTCAACACTTTTATTTTTGGAATGGTAAATATAGCCAATTCATTGCTTTGTGACGTTTTACATTCACCTAAAATTAAATTAAATTATAATAATATAATTGGGAAAATTAAGGAATCGATCAGATAACTTTTGTTGTGCAATGTGCACAGCTATCTTCTCATCCCCATTTGCTGTTCAATCTGCAGCGGTTTACCCCAGCATATGAGTACAAGCCTTTTGTCCAATAAAATTCTTGATGATTTAACTCAAATTAGATATATAGAATTTATAATAACAAATATCCGAAAATACAAAAACAATGTTTCAACTCACTTCCGAGAGATACAGTAGCAGAGCCTATCCCTTGTTGGTTGGTAAAGATGCACTCGTACATTCCTACGTGGTTGCTATTGACGTTCCGGATCGTCAGGCGCGAGTAGTAGCGTTCGTCGTTGAAATTATAAGGGTGACGGTCTACGTTCACATCAGAACCCTGACTTGGGCTGTAATGAACAAGAAAAAGAAAAAGAGGAAGAAAATAAATTGAGCCCAATTTCTTCCTTTGGAAAATAGTCGACAAGTTCTTTACACCAACTATTCTTAAAGAATACTACAGTCAAACCTGCTTTAGTGACCACCTGTCTACAAAGACCACTTTTTTCCCCTTTGAAATGGTTTCTCAATGAAACATGTAATGAAGGAACCTGTCTACAAAGACAGCTTTTTGTGTTTCCCTTGGGAAGTTGCTATAGACAGGTTTGACTGTAGTTAATTGAACTATTTACAGATTTTTTAATCAAATTAAATTGTATGGTTGATTAAAATACTAAATCTGAGAGCCTGTAGGCTGAATTACATTCACTTTACAAGATATACCGGTAAACTACTTTACTTTCACATCAATGTTGCAACAATTATCACACAACGTGAAAACATTCCAAAACGAAACCATGCAGCAATCAAAGTTATTTAAGGGTTCTTAAAACTGGATCAAATAATGTTCACATATTGCACTGAGAGATATACATGTAGGAAGGAAAGAGCATGGGGGACAGGAGGGAATTGAGGGGGAAAGTGCTAAGAACTAGGGGGTATTTCTTGATGGGACTACAGGTTTGCTGTGTGCAAATAAAAATACCAATAGTTTTCCCACCAAGACTGGTGTCAGCGAATTTATGGCCTTCTGCACATGGAAACTGAGGAGCCTCTTCTTTTAAGGTAAAGAAGCTTGCTTGAGAAACATTTAATAGAAAAGAAAACAAAACAGAAACTTACTCCACAGCAGTGCCATTCAGAGTCCACATCACATCATTTTCTGTTGCAGTAGCCGGGTGGGCCTGGCTGATGCAAGCAAGGACCGCTTCAGAATTCTCCGGCGTCCGGATGTTCTCGATTGTTGCTCTTACCTCAGGCGCGTCTGAAATTCAATTCAAATGAACATTAATTTTCTTCCATTCGATTTGACAACATATTCTACATCTCTTCAAACAATACAATTTATACGTAGGAACATAATATAATTAAATAACTTGTATTACAAGGAAGAAGGCGCAAATCCCAATAAGCAAAGCTTGTAATGGGTACGCCCAAATACACAAATACATAATATACATTATAATATAAATAGAAGAAAGGAAGAAAGGGATAGGCAAGGAGGAGAGGAGGATAGAGAGCTTAGAGAAAGAGAAAACAAGAGGACCGCAACGTAGTAGCAATGGAGTGTATGGCATGCATACAAAACATAATGGCAATAATGTTGAAATAGTAACACCAATGTAACATGTCAACTGCATTCTCTGCCTCTCTGCACGGTCGCCTGTTTGCCTCACATCCAATGTTGCACAAAACAATAGGCACCAATTGTTGGAAGCATTGCTTTGTGCAATACAATGGCTTTGCAAAATTACACATTTCCGATCTCGATTAGCACCACATCAGCCCTTTAAACACTGGTATACATTAATCTTGAACTGGAGACAGCTCATGCTGGGCCTTTTTTTAGGGAATACTCTCCCTCAATGGATTAAAAATAGCAGTTCTGGTGAAGTGTTAAAAAACAATCTTAAAAAATATCTGTTTAATTTAACCTATAATTGATTACCATTACCTTTCATGTCTGTACCTTTCCTATTGCACTTTTGTATATATATTTATCATGTCTTTCATCTTTTAACAAGCTGCGCCTTGAGCATTTGATTGTCAAGTGGATCCGGTGCCTTACAAATCTCATGTATTATAGTTATTATTATTATTTAATGATTGTAAATCCCTTACTAAAACTAATGAAATAATGTCAGGAGCCATCAGGCTGGAAGGGTCCTTAGCTTTAATAGCTAAAGTGTAATTCATCAAGCCTTCCCGGAAGTAATTTACACTACAGTTCACAGGAAATCATGGACAGAATCCAAAGTGACCCCGTACATACATGTATATATTAAGATACAAAGAGAGCCACATTGCATTTCTTTCCAAATTTCTTTTAGCTGTACAAGAGCTTTAATAATACATGTACCTCTGTAAGCCGCATATTGACATCATCATCAATAGAAATCTGTCAGTTTATGCCAGGTTCAGTGACCAAATCAGAATTCTACATCAAGTGTCTCTCAAAGTACATGTACTGTAACTCGGTCTTGAGCCATTCATTTCAGCATTTCATATCCTGTTGCTCCACATTCTGCGATTAAATCATCTAGAAAGCCTTTACGAGGTCTTCCCCTCTTCTTCTTTCCATGTATAATTAAATATAATTCCTTATAAACTTACATGGGAGTTGGACATACGTCTTCCTCGTCTGAATCTCGCCATGCCCGTTGGTCACCGAGCACATGTACTCTCCTCTGTGGTCCGTTGTGATCGGGTTGAGCCTGATGGTGTTGTTGGAGATCTGCCTGATGAAGCCCTTCCGGGCGCCGTTGACCAGGATGTAGGGCACCGGGTAGGTCCTGGACCAGGTCACGCTGGGGAGGGGGCTACCGGTGGCCACACACTCCAGACGGACGTCGCTGTTAAGCTGAGGGTTGTTCAGGTTGGGCGTGACGAAGCTGACGAATGGAGGTCCTGGAGATGGATGATTGTCAAATGAAACAATTCATTTTTCATCTTGGGATGTGTGCTCCCATACATGTATACATGTATGTACATGTACACATGATATTAAAAAGACATTAGCAGTTCTTCACCTTCAGACGGGACTGCACTACTTGTAGCTACTTGCGCCCTCTATATAGTAAACAATGCCTAAGCGGTACCCTGTGGTCCCCAATGATCCCCTTTTTCTTATGTTAATTGAGAGCTAATTTGATGAGATGACAACCTGTCAGCGACCATGCAGGGAGGTCTAATCCCTCCTGGCAAAACTAGTGCAGATGGGCTTAACTGCCCTACCTGATATTCAATTAATTGATAGTGGTGATTCTGCTGACTTGTTCACATAAACACATGACAGAACTGATGGTTGAGTGGTACTTGAAAAAGCCAATTGTCAAAGAAACGATTCACTCCGTGTTGGTATAAGCACTTCTGTACAACACAGTAGCTCCCAAGCTACATTTGAACTGTCTTTCCTACACTCAGGATATTTAAGGCTATGAGCAAGATGGATGTCAAAAGAACAACTTCTTCTTGATTACATGGGCTTCCATACCAAACATACATGTATAAACCCAAACCCCTAACCTGTCCCTGAAATGTCACAAATATTATTTCCTTGAAGTGATGAAAGTATTTTGGTAAGACTAAGACTTAAAACACGATTATTATTTCCTTGAAGTGATGAAAGTATTCTGGTAAGACTAAGACTTAAAACACAATTATTATTTCCTTGAAGTGATGAAAGTATTCTGGTAAGACTAAGACTTATAAAACAAGATTACAAGAGGAGCATGAAAAGTGAAAACAAACTTCTATTCTTTATGGTTACTTCCATTATTTCCATACCTTCTTTATTCATTAATTTGTAAATTCTCCCCCCCCCCCCACCTCTTCTCACACCAAACTTGAATATATTTAAAAAACACCACAAATTACAACAAACAAGCAACAACAATAATCATTCCTAACAATTTGAGGGGTGAAATTATCAAGTTTTGTTTGAAACCTACCAATTACAAGAAGGTCCGTCACCACTACTTGCGCCACTGACCCTTCAGGTGCAAAGTTGCAGCTCCAGGACCCTTCATCACGTATAATATTGGCATTGGCGATGGTGATGATCCAGTGATACGTAGAGGGCACTCCTTGTTCTTGTGTTACTTGCAGCGTGTAGGCCCCTTCCCGATCGCGGAGAAGAGACTGTCCAAAGCTGATAACCACTCCGTCATGGTACCACTCGATAACTTCACCCATGTTGGTGTTGGTGACCGTGCAATCGAGGGTTATTCGTTGTCCCGTGGTGATCGGCTGAACAGAGGACATTGGTTGAATCTGCTGGGCGAGTCCTGCAAAAACGGACAATTGGGATAGATTCTTTACAAGTTTACATGATTCAGAGAGAGAGAGGATGGTGGACTTTTTCGTTATGATTCAAGAGATTAAAAAATACATGTTCTCCTGCTTTGTAAATAAAACGCCTATTCTACTTTTCTTCTAGACAATTTCCTACCCTTTTAAGTTTTATCATGTTTCTCTCAAACCTGCAACAGGATCATCACAAAATGATCACATCTTGTTTGTTACAAGTGGTCTGGAAAATTGCATGTGAGTTAGAAAATGGGCGCTTGTGCACTTTCTCACAAGGCACCTAGAGTAAAACCGCCAAACTTCGGACGTTGCCAAGCTTCGGACAAAAATCACTTCAACGGCTCGAACGCAAAATATGAGCCAAGCTCAGGCGGGTAACTTGCATGCATTTGATACTACTACTAACCTATATCGTTAGTACAAAAAGTTAGGGCAGGTTGCCGTCTGCAAAATTCACAAAAAACATCGAATTCAGAGACAGATTTCAGGTTACCTAGATTTTTACAGGGCTTAACAGGGGAGTTAAGGTGTAGAGCCTCCAATATATCGATTACAAACAAATCCTTGGCATATTTCAGGTGGTTTCTGCCAAAATTATGGGAGCTTATGAGATACTTTTTCACTCTATCGCGAAAATTTTCTAATGGCGGCAGTTACCACGGACCTAGGGGTACTAGATAGATTCCCCTACCAGAAGATGGCGCTCTTCCAAGCTTCGGACAGGCAACATTGAGTGTCATTTTGACTACGAAAAAATAGCGCTTTCGTAAGATTTTAGCACCAAAATATTGTACGAGTGTTGTGAAAAACACCTTTCTGATAGTTCTATCTAACTTAAATCTACCCAAAACGAAAAAATAATACTTTTTTTCATGAAATCAACGCAGTCAAACTTACCCCCGTCGTACGATTTTGATCCGGTTTCCAAACCTCCGATGAATGCGCACTTTAGCGCGCGCGCTATACGTGCGCTATGCGCCGTACGTGCGCTATACGTGCGCTACACATGAACGTCCGAAGGTTGGCAAGTGCGTCCGAAGCTTGGCATGAAAACAGGTTCGGCGGGTAAGTAAATAATTATAGTTTTCCATTTCCTTTACTAATTTTCTTTTACATGATATACATAAACAGTATTTGTACAATAATAATATATTTGATCTTTCAATAATTAAAAAAAGAATTTAAGGCCTAACAGAGATGCATTAAAATATGTCGTTCCTGTGCATTTTTGCATTTAAACAAAAATCAAATTAAGGCAATAATTTACTAATTGCGTCGATCCATTGGCCTATGCAAATCTGCAGATCGCCTCGCCGGGCCCTGAGCGGCGCGGCTGGCTGCAGCAAAACCAACCGCTCGAGCGACCAATTGGCAATTCAAATGCATCCCAGTGCAATCCGCACTGACAGCATCAGCCAGTTCCGGGTTTGAGCAACAGGCAGTGGTACGTACACACATTCACAATCACATCAAAACAAATATGAATTCGTACTAATTTTGGTTAATAGCTTGCAAAATTATTTCCACAAACAATACAGATTCATGAAATACAATTACCTTCAAACGCTAATAGACCCAAACACGACAGAAAGAGGCAGAATTTCAAATTGTTAGTCCCCATTTTAAACACTTTTGTTTTCACGAACAGTACAGAAAAGGATGTATATGTCGCCCTCTTTAGTACAAACATGAACAACTTCGCGCCCGCGCCAAAGACGAAGGTATCTTTTCAACAATTCCAGTTATTGAATGCATTACTTGAACAGAAATAACCTTCTAATATTGGTTTGTGGACATCTGAGGAGACTTTTTATCTTCTAATGATTTTGCTTACCCTTATTGGGTATTGATATTTTATTACCAGTCACATAAAAGGCAGAATTTAGAGTACATTTATCGCCGTTTTAGACTCTGATCGTTTCAGAATGGTTCTGCAGAACAGCGGCCGCTACAAGGCCGATCGCAGTGACAACGCCGACGGGGGTTCTTGGGCCAAGTGAGTACTGTAGTTGCGGCTCAAGCTCAGCACAGTGCAGGCGCGCTGACATGATACTGATATGATAGAACTATAAATATTGAATATTCCGGTGTCACTTTGAGTTTGAGTGGGTGGGAGTGTTTTGAATTGAGAATGACGTTGAGATTAACACTATCAGTGTCACATCAAATTGTTTTTTGAATTGTTGCTAATTGGGGAAGGAAGTTCACAGTGATATTCAATTTAGTGTAAATTTGAAGCAGAAAATGAGACTTGACTCTTGAGAGTCTAACTAGACCTAGATCTAGTCTAACTGACTTGAATTGACTGAGAAGTGAGATGAGAGTTGAGTTGCGTCTGAAAGTGAAACAGTGAAAGTGAGACTGAGAGTGAGAGGACCTTTGCCTAATACTAGGGAGGCCAATGCCCGAGCGTAAGGCTTCTAGTTCTACGCCTATTGTGCGCTCGTCGTCCAAGTCAGTAAATTACCAGAAGAAAAACACAAAATAAAAATATCTAGATCTAACACTAACAGTTAGTCTAGTATAGTAACAATACACAATTGTACACTCCACAACATACCTAGGCCTATATAAACACGGATCTGTAACGGTCTTTCACCATTTGTTGACGATCTTGTAGATTTTGACGTATTTGAATCCAATAATTGTGGTAGCAGACGAACATACTGTACATGTAACGTGCACACACCACCGACTAAGAAAGTCCTACTCCTAGAGGGCGCAGAGGTATGCTCACTAAAAATCTCATTGGCTGAAGGTAGAGCCTAAAAATACGGAATCAGTTAGTTTGGCATTGGCCTCCCTTCCTTTACCTGAGATTCTGGAAGAATGCTGTGTTCTCAGCAGTCGGGCTTCCAGTTCAATTTCATTTTCTACCTTCTCGTAGTTGGCCAACTGTGCAGTGTGTCTGAATGTTTGAGCAAATTCTGATTGAAAATTTGAAATTTTTAACTTTTTAAAAAACATTAATCAACCATAAATTGGAAACACTGTGATATATCCTGCGAGGACCTCTCCAATTTCCTTATAATCCTTAATAGTCTAGACTAGACCCTAGGCCCTACATAGATCCACATGAAATTTCAAAAACTTTCAATTCATTTTCTTTGTTATTGACATTTTAATAAAATAGGTGTGGGGCCTAGATTAGATAGTCTAGTAGATCTAGTAGTCTAGATCTACAGGTAGTAGGCTATTGTCTTTAATATTAATTGATGAGAATAGATTTTTTAATTTTATGGAATGAAAAGCTATAGCCTATACCCCCCTCCCCCCGAGTTAGATTATTTTTCTTCGCCCTATTTGTTTTTGTAGTTTTGTTCAGACCCCAGCCATAGCTTGTATTTAAACATCTTTTCTTTTCAACAGAAAATCAGAAGATTCATCCGAGGCCAGACTACAGAGGTCGGTAATCAATGATGAACTGGATTTGCTGTACGGATTTGACCGCTACAAGGAGCCTGCTGAAAGGGTGGGATGGCTCATCAACATGCATCCAGTAAGCCATTTTAATTTTTGTTTTTTCCTCACAGGCTATTCTTCAAAATCTTTTTATTGTTCCAAATAAGGAAATTGATATTGCTACTTCATTAATTGGAAACTGTGGGAACTTTTCTTTTTGTTTATGATATTACTTTAGGGTTAAGCATGAAAAAGGTAACATCGACTTTGGTATTGCATTTTTCAAGATGTTTAAAAAACACTACCCACCGATCGAAACGGTGTAAATTCAATCAATGAGATTATTGTTCTTATATCAGGGCACATTTTTATATTGAATTTGGATAGATGTCAATACCTATACCCTTCAGTTGATTCCGACTGAAAAAATTCCTGATTTTGTACAAAAACCCATATAAATTGCCATTTGGGCCAAAAAGTAACCAAAGTGACCAAATTATTGTTTATGGGGGTCTACATGACCCCTTTTTCAGCGTCAGGTCACACATTCACGTACATAGGATAGGCCCAACAAATCTCTTTGAAAAAGGTATCTGTGACCAAAAGGGTTGCAAGGGGACTTAATGGACTATTTTTCTTACCCTCTCAGGCGGACATTTTGGATGAGAGTAAAAAGCTGATCAGTGCTGTGGACTATTACTTCCTACAAGACGATGGCAGTCGCTTCAAGGTATATACATCAAATTTGTTTAAGAGCGTATACCACTTTTTAGAGGCTGGGGAATTGTATATTTGGTTCAAAATTTTTCAAACTTATGGTATTTAGTTTCTTACAATTTTGTATCATTTTTGGGGAAGAAAAAGAAAGCACCCCCAAAAATAAAAAATGAATAACAATAATAATAATAATAATTAGCAACTTGAAACAAATGAACACCTTTTATCATATAGGGAAAATTCTAGATCTACCCATGCCATGGAAAAAAAAGTTAAACTTGAACAATTTTTTTGTGTAGAAATATATATTTGTTCTCTCTCTCTCTCTCTTTCCGAAAGAAAAAGAGGTAGAGTTTGTCCCATGAAAATCGTTGATGATTAGTACTCAACATTCAGGCACAAAGGGGTTTGATGTGTATCTAAATTTCTAAAGTATTCTAGCAAGTTATTCCATATAGCAGTGGCTGCATGCCTGCATATGAAAATGGCCTTCCCCCCGTACGATTTTATCACAGTGTGTGGAACATAAAGGAACCACTTTTTACTGGAATGCAGCATTCTTTCTGGTAGCAACAATTCAATGAGAAACAATGAAACCTGTCTATAAAGACCACCCAAGGGAGACAAGAAAAGTGGTCTTCATAGGCAGGTGGTCTTTATGCGCAGGTTCCTTTAGTACATGTTTCAATGTGAAACCATTATCAAGGGAAACAAAAATGTTGTCTTTGTAGACAGGTGGTCTTTCTATACAGGTGGTCACTATAGCAGGTTCAACTGTACTATGGAGCAAACTGATTGAAACATTCTATTTTTCTCTGATTCAGGTTTCCTTGCCGTTCAGACCCTACTTCTACATCGTCACCAAGAAAGAATGTGAGAGGGAGGTATCTGCCTACCTGACTAGGAAGCATTTTGGAACGCTTGCTTCAGTGGAAACGGTCTACAAGGAAGACCTTGACTTGGTATGTAGCAATCAGTGCCCTGTTTTCATGAAGAACAGTTCTCCCATGGGTTCAACCATTCTTGTGTTTTTATTTTATCATCCCTGTAACATAGCTCTCTGTCATCATATTGGTATAAATCAGTTCTTCGCTGCAGCCATTTTGGTTTAGTACTTGCATTCTTTTCAGGATTTTAGGCTAGAATCCCCTCTGAAGAACTTGATAATAAGGATTGGTGCCTTAATAAAGAGCACGAGCGCATTGACTTGAATTTGAATCTGGGATCTCCTTGTTAGGAGACCACTGCTCTACCACTGAGCCATCGTGCCTGGTGAGATTAAAACCTCCCTTTTTTTTCTTCTCCAACAGCCAAATCACTTGGTGGGACTGAAGTGTGTCTGCCTGAAGCTGAGCTTCCACTCAACACAGGATCTGATGAAGGTACGACGTGAAATCATGCCGCGGGTTCGCAAGAATCGAGAGCGCGAGAAATCCTCCTCGGCCTACACTGCCCTTCTAACCAGGTATTTAAATGCAATTCCTCAAACCGATTGGTAGTGACTCTTCATAATTTTACAAACTGTGGCCCTGTTGTTAGCAGTAGTGTATCGTTAAAAAGATAGAATGGAACTAAAATACTCTACCGGTATACATTTATTCATGAGAAAGTTCTTGTTAGCTTTAAGGTGATATTGAATGCTAGTATTAGTCGAAAGTCCTTTTCATAGAAAACATACTTTGTTTATCATTCATTCGAAACTTGACATAGACTGCTCTAAGGTTACAGGTTTGTCATAATCAATAGAATGATTACACCGAATGGCACAAACATAAATACATAACTTACATAAAAAATTGAAAACACATTTGAGATAATTAGTATTTGTCATTCATTCATCATTTGTCTTCCTCAAACCACTTGTAATCTTTAGACCCTCTTCATGATAGGCTGCATAGTCTTTTGAAGATTACTAAAGGAAGAAGAAGGAGAAGAAATAGAATTACTGTTTATATAGCTTTCCAGGGAAGTGTAATTTCTTTTCTTCACCAAATATAGTTGAAAAAGGACCTCACACAATCGATATTAATCTCTGAAACATCATTGATTCTTGATCCCTTTATCATCAGCCATCTCGGTGGAGACGACAACCCTGGGGGCAGGGGGGCAGGAGGAAAGAAGATCAACGACCAGATGGATAACATCATAGACATCAGGGAGTATGATGTCCCCTACCATGTCAGAGTGGCCATCGATAAGAAGATTCATGTGGTAAGTCTTTCACACAGCACCTGATGCAACAGTAGGATTGAAAGCATGTTATTTTTGCCGGTCATCGTATTTGTAAGGATCAAGATATAAGAAGCTAAATTTAGTTTTTGTTTTGAGGATACCGTAGATTGACTGGAATTGTTGTACAAACGTAGCTAGGCTTGTCACATGAAAACTACAGATATGATATGATGTGGGCACGGATTCAAGGAAGGAAAACTTTGTTTTACCTACTAAACTACTACTACTATTGCTACTTTGTACATTCCGGTTTATGGAATTGATTGCAGTTCAGTTGAGTGTTAATAAACAAAGAACCATGAAATTACCACATTGTCTCAAGGATCATATGTAGATATCTCTACAGTATTGTTATTTACATTTAAAAAAACAGTGAATCTGGTTACCAGGGCAGCGTTTAACAAAATCGTTATAAGTTAGAAGTTCACCGAAGGCCCATTGAAACAAAATTTAGCACATGTTTCAATTGGACGTCAGCGAACTTGTACTTATTAAAACATTTCTTTTCAAAAATACTTCCAAATGTTAACGAGAGGAAGTATGTTGAGCTTATCTCACTCTTTTTATGTTACTCTATCCACCTTTCCTTCTTACTCTTTCTTACAGCGCATAGAGACATATTGTGATATGGGCTATATAATAAGTATGGTATATTATTATATTATTAAGACGTTTTCTTGAAACGATTCCCAGGAGGTCATACAAAATTTAATTTAGCTTTTGATGTTATTCAAGATTCCTCTCTTTGTAGGGGATAGAGTGGCAAAATATTCTTGCGACATGAACTGATATTCTAGATATATATTCAGAACGTGATCAATTTGTTTTTAGAAATGTGATTTTGATATTTCTTTTTGATATTCTTGTCCCATGAACAAATGCTAACACTGCATCAGACTTAAAAGAATTTTCTCCTCAAATGTAATTGTTTGAATCTCTCTCTTTCTCTCATTCTCTCTCTCTCTCTCTCTCTCTCTTCCCCTTTCTCTCTCTCCCACTCTCTCTCTTTCCCCTTTCTCTCTCTCTCTCCTTTTTCTCTCTCTCTCTCTCCTTTCTCTCTCTCTCTCTCTCTCCTTTCTCTCTCTCTCTCTCTCTCTCTCTCTCTCTCCTGCCCCCTCTCTCACTCTCTCCCGCCCCCCCCCCCTCTCTCTCTCTCTCTCTTTTTCTCCCTTCAATTTTACAGGGTCATTGGTACTCGGTACAAGGAAGGGGTTCCATGGCACCCATCATTACACAGAGAGATGACCTGCTAGAGAGACCAGTAAGTCCTCGCTTGAGCTGGAGAGATGACTATTGTGGTGGTGGAAACAATGATGATGATGATGGTGATGATTATGGTGCTGATGATGTTGATAATGGTGATTTTGATTATGATTAGGGTGACGATGATGATTTTGATTAGTAACTGAGGTAATGTGGGTTGCCTGGATAGTTATTGTGATAGGCCTCACCGGAGTTAGGAATGAGCGTACTTTGGATGCTGCTGATTGTGATTAAGCTGAAGATAACAATGTTTCTTGAGATTGAATAGAGATCATGAACAGAGATGATCAGATCATGATGAAATTGATTTGTATCGATTCCTATCATACAACTTTAATGAAAATAATTATTTTCACTTGCGACTTAATTTAGATGAAATGTTATAAGAAAGTAATAAGAAGAAATTGAACTGTATTTATCTCAGAGCACCATTATTCAGCTATAAATTCTTTAATTTTTGTCTCGCTCGCCTGCGTAGCAAAAAAGCGAGACATAGGCGCCGCTTTTCCGGTGACGGCAGCGGCGACGGCGGCGGCGGCGTCAACATCAAAAACTTAACCTAAGGTTAAGTTTTTGAATTTTTGATATAATTTTGAAAGTATAAGTTCTTAGTCAATGAAACTTTGACTATAGGGTAATCAAGTATCCCCAATCATGTGAGTAGAATTTCAGATCACAAAGTCAAGGTCAAAGGTCATTTCAGGTCAACAGACTTGGACTATGTTGTAGCATCATCATTGAAAACTTAACCTAAGGTTAAGTTTTTGAATTTTTGATATAATTTTGAAAGTATAAGTTCTTAGTCAATGAAACTTGGACTATAGGGTTATCAAGTCTCCCCAATCATGTTAGTAGAATTTCAGGTCACTAAGTTAAGGTCAAAGGTCATTTAAGGTCAACAAACTTAGACTTTATTGTGGCATCAACATCAAGATTTTCAAAATGCTTCTTCTTCGTTATTTTTCAACCGATTTTGATTCTGATTCTGATTGTTTCATATGATAGGGCTAGGAGGAGGATTTAAAATTTCTACACAGAATCGTGAAATTCATTATCTATGCTAATTTATGCAAATTTATTCGAAATCACAAAAAAGGCTTCTTCTCCTTCATTTCTAGACCGATTTTGATTTGGTTTGCTTTATATCGTAGAGCTAACTTTGGTACACTAAACATCTACACAGAATTTTGAAATTGTTCTCCATTAATTAATTATGGTAATTTATGCAAAATTTATTCCAAAAATAACAAAAATTGCTTCTTTTCCCTCATTTCTTGACCGATTTTGATTTGGTTTGCCTTATCTGGTAGAGCTAAATTTGGAACACTAAACTTCTACACAGAATTGTGAGATTTTGCTCCATTGATTATTTATGGTACTTTATGCAAATGAAATGAAATTATGTACCTTCCAGGGCATCAAATTTTTATTTTTTGACCAGTTCAAAAGTGTACCACATAAAATTTACGATATTTGTTGTTGCGAGATGCGGATGAGCGCTACGTCATTGACGTTCTGGTTTATCATATTGAATTGCGTTATGCAGGCGAGACCGCCCAGAGCGTTTCCCTTGTTAAGGAATTTACATGCTCCAATTTTTTGAATCAGTTATGCTTTAATACATTCAAGAACACTCTTCATATATTTTTCATCCTCAGGATCCTGTTGTACTGGCGTTTGACATTGAAACCACCAAGCTACCGCTCAAGTTCCCAGACGCAGAGACGGACAGTGTCATGATGATCTCATATATGATTGATGGACAGGTGAGAAATATTTACGATAGTGAATTAAATTAAATTAAATGAAAAGCCTTGATACTCTTTTTTTCTCCATTCTTTCTCTCCTCCCATATTCCTTAAAGTGATTGGGTATCTTTGTCTCAGATTCTCAAACAAAATCCTGGATTTATTTAGCTCATGTTGCAATTATAAATCTTTAGGTTAGTCAGGAATCCCATAACTTTTACAAGCCGATCGTCTGCCTGATTATGATTGGAAATCAAAATTTTAGAATTCATTTTATAACACTACCGTCTATTGGGGTAAATGAGTATGGTAAAATAAGAAAGGGAATAGATAAGGAGTGAAAGAAAGATAAACAGGGAGAGAAATAGGGGGGGGGGGTGGGAAAAATAGACTCAAAGTATGCTTGAAACATCCCTCTCCACAATCTTTTCAATCCTCCTTCAAAAGTGCACATTATGATTGGTCTCCTCTCTCATTTGTCACATTTTCTTCTCCAGGGATATTTAATCACAAATCGTGAGATCATCGCAGAAGACGTAGAAGACTTTGAGTACACCCCGAAGCCGGAGTACGAAGGACCCTTCATCGTGTACAATGAAGACACTGAGATGACCTGCCTGCAGAAGTTCATTGACCACGTCTTGGAGGTCAAGCCTAACATCATCGTCACATACAACGGAGACATGTTCGATTGGTCAGTATGGTTGTCATATTGTCTATTCCAACAAGCAATAGCAATATCAAAACAAAAATTGTACAGTCAAACCTGCTTTAGTGACCACCTGTATAGAAAGACCACCTGTCTATAAAGACAATATTTTTTGTTTCCCTTTAATATGATTTCTCATTGAAACCTGTGCTAAAGGAAGTTGTACGTAAAGACCACCTGTCTATAGAGACAACATTTCATGTCTCCAATGAACAGTCTTTATATACAGGTTTTACCGTTTATGGAAATACAGATTTATTCTTTATTTGTTTGCAAAATTGTGTAAATGTCTTTCAGTTGGATGTCTACTGAATTAACTGATGGTTTTCACACTTTTTGATTTCTGCCTTATTCTTTTTTTAACTTTGAAAATAGGTTTGAAAACCAGATTTCTGTCCAAATGAAACATCATGGAATGTCCTCAGGGTTGATTGTCCATGGGGGGAAAGGGGTTATTATCCTGGGGGTAATTCTCAGGGGGGGGGGGGGGGGTCATTATCCTTGGCGGATAGTTTTCCAAGTGGTAATTTTCGGGGGGGGGGGGGAATAATTGTCTTTGGGGGTAATTATCCTTGGGGTAATTTTCAGGGGGGGTCGTTATCCTTGGGGGATAGTTTTCCAGGTGATAATTGCCTGATAATCTACCTTACGGACACACATTAAAAAACGACATAAAAAACATGTGCGTCTTCAACAAAACTTTGTTTCTTCTGTTTATGCAGGCCTTTCATTGAGACCAGATACAAACATTATGGCATTGATATGTACAGAGAGATCGGCTTTCAAAAGGATGCTGCAGGAGAATACAAGTGTAGGAGTGTGATCCACATGGATGCTTACAGGTAACACTGAGCTGACTTTGACAAGAATGGTTAGGTATGGAGACGGCTAGGTCCTTCGCCAAAGCTTCACACATCCCCTGGAACTCTATTCCTTCTCATCTTAGACAAATACACTCCACAGAATAATTTAAATCACAGTTAAAAGCGCATCTATTTATCTGATATTTAAGTTTCATTACCCAAAGAACTATAATATTTTGAACTGTTGTATGTATATGTATCTGTTTATTCAATAATTGAATTTCTGTTTATCTAAGATTTAAGTTTCATTACATGTAGAAATATTATTATCTGTTGAACTGTTTTGTTTTATCTGCATATTCATGTTAGTCGCGCATTGATCAAAATTTTTGGATACATGCGCGTTATAAATTCATATTATTAATATTTTGTTTTGCCGACCTATAATCCTTCCACATTTGCTCTGGCATCTTTTGCTCTGGTGATATTTGCCCTGATTTCAATTACTCTAGCAAGATTTATATTGATGATGACAAAGCTGTTCTGCTTGCTGTACGATACAGAAATGTGATGTGTGTGACACGTCATCTTAAAGAAAAAACCTGTGGTTTTCAAGATGCTGCATCATATCTGACTAAGCCTCTACTGGTTGCAGTGGAGGTATAGGTTTGCTAAGGGTTACCGGTATGTTTATGGATAGTGCTTGTCCAGAGTTTATTTTTTTTTGGAATTTCGTTAGTCTATGAGATTCGCTGTTGAGCAAAGATCACAACTTTGATAGTAATCACTTAGAGTAGTAAACACTTCATCCAGATATGTGTATATGGGACTGTCATAAAAATGGAGTCCAAAGTTTTTAGTTGTTACATTTTAAATAGCAGGGCATTTCAATAGCCATTCTTATCATGGGACATTGCTACTATGCTATACTCCCACATAAGAGTATGAATAGTGGGAAATCTAAAAAATCCATTAATTTAGCTTTATCCAAATTTGCCCTCGTCTTTAATTCCTCATTTACCAATGATCTGGAGTATACTTTACACTGTACATGTGATAAAAATTGACTGGCAGTCATATTTTTTTTCCAGTTAAAAATGAAAGGCTAGTAAAGAGATTTGTATTTCTTTGCTTATCCCTAGATGGGTCAAGCGTGACAGCTACCTGCCCGTGGGCTCCCAGAACCTCAAGGCTGCCTCCAGGGCCAAGCTCCGCTACGACCCCATCGAAATGGACCCTGAGGATATGTGTCGCATGGCCAGCGAGCAGCCCCAGACCCTCGCCAACTACTCCGTCTCGGACGCAGTGGCGACGTACTACCTCTATATGAAATACGTGCATCCATTTATCTTCGCACTGTGCACCATCATCCCTATGGAACCTGACGAGGTAATGTCACTGAATTGTGGAAACTGTATTTTGTTGTGTGACATTATCAACAAGTATTTGGCAAAACTAAGCTCGGCTCAAGACTTTATAGACTTGTGTGTAAATGTAAAATTAAATTGTGTTTGTTCTAAGATGTCTTGATAACAAACTGTAGGTTCAGACCCCCATATAAATGCCCTGTCAATGATGACAGCCTTAGCTTATCTTAGAAAGGCTACACTTCTAAGTTTTCCATTCTATTGATTGATCCAGGTCTTGCGGAAGGGGTCTGGAACTCTCTGCGAGGCCTTGCTGATGGTCCAGGCCTACCATGCCAACATCATCTTCCCAAACAAACAGGAGCAAGTGTTCAACAAGCTGACCAGGGACGGACATCTTTTAGAGACGGAGACCTACGTTGGAGGCCACGTCGAGGCCTTGGAGTCTGGGGTCTTCAGGAGTGACCTGCCCTGCCGTTTCAGAATGGTAAGAGAGAGAATTAAAGAAAGAGAGACAAAGACATACAGAGAGATAGAGAGCCAGACAAGAGAAATATAGACTGACAGACAGAGATGGTTATACAGAGAACTGAATAGGAGGAGAGAGAGAGATTATTATTTTGGAGACGTCACAGGGCACGTTGAGGTCCTGGAGTCTGGGGTCTTCAGGAGTGACCTGCCCTGCCGTTTCAGAATGGTAAGAGAGAGAGAGAGAGAAAAAGAGAGAGAGAGACATATAGACAGATAGAGTAAGAGAGAGAGAGAGAGAGAGAGAGGGACAAACAAAGAAGAGGAGAGAACGAGTAGTCTTGGAGACCTATGATGGAGGGCACATTTAGGCTTGGGTATCTTGGGTGTTCAGGAGTGACTTGCCGTGCCGTTTCAGAATGGTAAGAGAGAGAAAAAGAGAGAGAGACAAAGACATACATACAGAGCTAGGGGCAGACAAGAGAGATAGAGACGAACAGACAGAGATGGATATACAGAGAAACAGAGAATAAGAGGAAAGAGAGAGATTTTCAACTTGGAGACGTCAGAGGGCATGTTGAGGCTCTGGGGTCAGGGGTCTTCAGGAGTGACTTGCCATGCCGTTTCAGAATGGTATTAAGAGAGACGTAGAGAGAAAAAGAGAGAAGGAGCAAAAAAGAGAGGAGAGAAAAAGAGAAGGAGAGAAGGACTGAGAAGAGGAGAGAATGAGTAGTCTTGGAGACCTATCACCAAGGGCATGTTAAGGCTCTGGGTGCTCAGGATTGACATAAACAGAGACAGACACATCAACAGACAAACAGAGGGATCAAAAGGAAAAGTTGAAATAACAAACAAATCATCAAGAAAGAAATGGAACACAGAGGATATCATTTCCTCAGAAAACATAAATTATCACACCTCCTCTTTTGATCTCCGTGTTCAGGTACCTGAGGCTTTTCAGCAGTTGATGGAGGATGTCGAGAGAACGATGAAACATGCCATCGAGGAGGAAGAGAAGATACCCCTCAGCACAGTCACCAACTTTGAAGAGGTGAGCAAGGGAGTGTTTCACAAAGACTTAGATCGACTTTAAGTTGAACTTAACTATGGCAGGCCTTTCATGCCACTATTTCTACTAACCATTCCTGGCATTGGTTTTTCAACGGACGTACAAATCGTATTCACAAATCTATGCGGCGGAATTTACCTTTTTTTGATAGTTTTTTATTGAAGGAAAAAATATTATCTAAAGATCATGATTGAGAGACCAATGGTGACAGCAACCAGTGGCATGAATGGCCTGCCATATTTAAGTCCAACTTAAAGTTGATCTTAGTCTTTGTGAAACATCCCCAAGGTTGTACAGCACATGCTCCTACAGTGGTTGCTCCCCGGTCTATTTCCTAAGCAAACCAAATTTCAAGTTCAATCTTGACCAAAAACCATGGCCGTGGTTTATAAAGAGTTGTGATTGATTCCAATCAATCAAAAGTCCTCTTATCTCTTAAGAACATAGTTGTGGTTGATATCATTCACAAATAAGTTGTGATTAAAACTGTTTATCAGACAGAGCCCAGATCTAACGCTGACCCTATACTAACTTAAATTTAAACTGTGTTCCTACTCCTATACCTTGACAAAATATAGCTCAACAGTTGTACATTTGAAGGAGTTTTGGTTTGGTACTAATGAAAGTAGATTCCTATATAAACTATTAAAATTTAATCTATTAAAACAAATTATTGTGACCTAGCTGCTCAAAACCACTAATAAGTCACAACTCTTACAGTAGAGCAAATTGACAAAGATATGGTACCGGTAAATTTGTTCTTTTGAATTTTCTCAGGGTAATATGGATTTCACAGAAGTAAACTAGAAGTGGTATAGTAGAAAAGCTTATGAGGTTTAAATTTACAGGCATTTGAAAATGCAATATCTAAATGATTGTGCATGTATTAACTATGTTTCTCCATTTCCGTTACCTAGATTTGTGAGGAGATCAGGGAAAAGCTAGCAGGTCTTCGAGACAACCCTGCCAGACTTGAGAACCCTGTCATCTACCATCTTGACGTCGCAGCCATGTACCCCAACATCATCCTTACCAACAGGTTACAGGTGGGTGGTTACTAAATTGGCAATGCCGACTGCATTTGAGGCAGATTGCACGAGACAGCATTCACACAAGTACATGGATTTTTGTAGGCAGATAACTGCAACTTGACAATGTCAGTGTTGTTCGACCTCAACCTTTAGTACTATCAATTGTGTTTTGGGGAAGTTTGTATATTGCCTGATATTAAGGATTTTGACTTGGTAGACAGGGGGTTGCTAAATTGGCAATGCGGGCTGCATTTGAGGCAGTTTTTACGAGACATCATTCATACAACCTGATGAATTTTTAATTGCTAGATTGACAATACCAATTTCTTTTAAGGTAGCTCGCTTTCTTCTTGATTTCAAGTGGTCGATAGCTGAAATTAAAATGATGATTGTTCTTCTGAACAGATTGCATTGTATCAGCATGTTAGGAGACCTTGTTGATTTGCATAGCATTTCGTATGAATTTAAAACTTGCGCAAACACTAGACTTAGTATACAAGCAAATTCCAAATCTAAACTTTTAGAGGCAACATTGAAATTCAAACAGTTTCTCAATGGTTGTCTTGTTACACAAAGCCAGACAAGAAAGTTCCTCTTTATAGGCAGGTGGTCTTTATGAACAGGTTCCTTTCATATGGTTTCTATGAGGAATGATTGTCAAGGGTAACAGAAAATGTGGTCTTTATAGACAGGTGGTCTTTGTAAACAGGTGGTCTTTGTAAACAGGTGGTCTTTGTAAACAGGGGGTCTTTGTAAACAGGTGGTCTTTGTAAACAGGTGGTCTTTGTAAACAGGTGGTCTTTGTAAACAGGTGGTCTTTGTAAACAGGGGGTCTTTGTAAACAGGTGGTCTTTGTAAACAGGGGGTCTTTGTAAACAGGTGGTCTTTGTAAACAGGTGGTCTTTGTAAACAGGGGGTCTTTGTAAACAGGTGGTCTTTGTAAACAGGGGGTCTTTGTAAACAGGGGGTCTTTGTAAACAGGTGGTCTTTGTAAACAGGTGGTCTTTGTAAACAGGTGGTCTTTGTAAACAGGGGGTCTTTGTAAACAGGGGGTCTTTGTAAACAGGTGGTCTTTGTAAACAGGTGGTCTTTGTAAACAGGTGGTCTTTGTAAACAGGGGGTCTTTGTAAACAGGTGGTCTTTGTAAACAGGTGGTCTTTGTAAACAGGTGGTCTTTGTAAACAGGTGGTCTTTGTAAACAGGTGGTCTTTGTAAACAGGTGGTCACTAAAGCAGGTTCCACGGTGAATTGTTGTTTGGTCTACAACCAACTCGTCTACTATCCACATGATCTAATAATCATTTTGTCTACTTATTATTTGGTCTAATTACCATTTAGGCTAATAGTCATTTGTTCTAATTTCCATATGGTCCTGTCTCCAATTTAGTCTACTACCCATTTGGTCTATTGTTCATTTAGTCTAATAACAAGTCGGTCTGATTCCCATTTTGTCTAAAGCCCATTTCGTCTACCATCAATGACCTGCAATAATCATTTAGTGATCATTATTATTCGGTATGAAATGAATATGAGACCATATGGCTAGTAGAATTTGGACTAGACCAATAAATAGGTTATAGACCAAACAGCAATAAACCGTTTCACTGTATCTCTGAAGTGGCTCATATTTTTGATACAAATGATAATAATAATTATAGGCATTTCTATAGCGCCGTCTATCTAAAAATTCTATTCCGAGGCGCATTTATTATTACCCCGGCTTTAGTTGCCATTACAGCGCTCCAGCATTTCAAGGAATGAATTTCTGCCAGGTACCCATTTACATCACCTGGGTTGAGTGTGACAAATATAGATAAATGTACTTTGTTTCTTCTTTCAGCCTTCAGCTATGGTGGATGAGGCAGTGTGCGCTGCGTGTGACTTCAACAAACCAGGAGCCCGCTGTCAGAGGGAGATGTCCTGGATGTGGAGGGGAGATTACAGTGAGTCAGGAAAAGTTTTTATTGAAGGACTTTGTTGGTACGGTTTACAGTGATGGAACACAGAATTCACTTCACATTGCTTTCTATGTATCATGTGTTTTCTATAGTAACGATTTGTATTAATTAATTAATTAATTTTTGTATGGGGGGGGGGGGTAGGTTACCACAGTATTCAGCACCAGAAGATCATGTCAAGAAAAATACCTGTAACACATTGTCATGTCTGCATCACATATTTGTATTTGCATTACAGTGCCCGCTTCGAGGGGGGAGTACCACAGAATTCAACAGCAGCTAGAGATTGAAAGAATCCCTCCAGCCAATCCGGGCGAACCTCACAGGGTCTTCCATGAACTGGGCAAAGAGGAACAAGCCTTGCTGGAAAAGAAAAGACTGCAAGGTATTGTCACATTGTTTTTTTGTAGAGCTTAACAATTTTGATGTTAAACCATTCATGCAATTTTTTTGGCCAACAAGTGATTGCCCCAGCGATCCCTTCAATGACGTTTGCTCCACGATCGATTTCTACTACAGTAAAACCTGCTTTAACCCTATTTAGCCCGGGGGGGGGGGGGGGGGGGGGCTTGAGAAGCCCCCCCCCTCGACATTTTTCGCGATAATTTTTTAACGCAAGAAAATCTTGCACTGAAATTTTGTGACTTTTTTCTTTCGAGTCTTGCGCATCTTTTGAAAGAAATTTTTCGAAAATCGGACCTACCATTACAAAGTCACATGACCTTTTGTCTTTGCATGTCAGCCCGAAAATCGCTCTTTTTTGTGATTTGTGTACAAAACATATGGAAATCTCATTTTTTCAAATAAAGAGATAAAACATCGGTTATTTGGTCTTGTTTATAGTTAAGGTGTTTATTTTGGGGTCAAAATAGTTGAATTATAGTTGGAAATGAAATAAAACAACAAAAACAATAAAAATACATGAGTTAAAAAAACAAAGAAATACATAAGAAATTATCAAAACAATAGATAACATAAAGAATAACCCTGGTTTTTCAATTTTTTGTGTTGTATTATTATTCCAAATGGTCTAAGAAATATATGTAGTGAGAAAGAATGCTTAAATATGAATAATGTCTGATTTATGGGCAAAAATGTGAATTTGATGACCGTATTTGCATAAATTACCATAAATATGCAAATGAGTGAATTTTTCAAAAAATTGAAATGACCATAGTAATCTATACACTTCACTTGACATGTATGCAAATTTTCGCGGCGATCGGTCGTTTCACGGCCGAGATCATAGGGGGGGGGCCTGAGAAGCCCCCCCCCCGGGCTATGCAGTTTCAAAATAGCCCGGGCTAAATAGGGTTAACAACCACCTGTATAAAAAGACCACATTTTTTGTTTCCTTGAAAATGGTTTCTCATTGAAACATGTACTAAAGGAACCTGTACATAAAGACCACCTGCCCATAAAGACCGCTTTTCTTGTCTCCATTGGGCGGGTCTTTATAGACAGGTTTCACTGTACTAAATTGAATCTATGAACCAATAGGATACCTAAACCTAACCCCAAAGTTACTCTAGAACTGAGATCAAACCTGTGTTTCTGTAAAACAAGAAGCTTTTGTGTGCAAGAAACTTTCACAAATCTTGTGAGTGTCTTAGATTTACAAAATCTTCATGTCACATACATGAGAGTTAGTATCTTGTCTTTATGCGCTCAGCAAATTTCATGCCTAAAAAAACAGCTGTCGTTAAAGGCACACTGTCCTACTTGTAGCTACTTGCTCCCTCTATATAGAAAACTTCCCCAATCGGTGCCTGTTGGTCCCCCATGATCCTCTTTTTCTTATGTTAAATGAGAGCTGAGTTAATGAGATAGCCACCTGTCACAGTGTCCTTGCTGGCTCGCTGGGTGGCCTAATAAGTAGTAAAGCCTGCCTTTAACCCTTTCAAGACGGGGTTTAATTTAAGGGCTTAATTGATCATGTGCTGTTTTTCAAATTGGCAACAATAATGTTTTTTTTTTATTGCTACATTGTTCTAATGAAATGTAATATCGCTAAGAAAAATATTTATGGGTACTGACTTTGTCAAAAAGTTGACAAAAATGCCAATTTTGATCAAAAGTAATGATTCTGAACCTCTCAATGTGTTGCAAACTTAAAGATTTTAAAGCTTATTTTCCTTTTTAAATTCCTAGTATCAAACAAAAAAGGTCATGCAAGAAAAATGGATGCAGAGTACGAAGAAATCTTTGTTCTCTCTACTCCTGTATCTGGTATATTTTTTAAAGGTTCTGAATCAAAAGTTATTGAGCCCAACCACAAAATATGGAATGACTGTCCCAGAAGGGTAAAGAATGGGCAACAGTTTATAGTTTTTGCAGTTCCTTCGGTGGTATTTTCCTGATCCTTGCATCTCTTTATCTCTTTCTCCTAGAGTACTGTCGCAAGGCGTACAAGAAGACGAAGATCACAAAGCAAGAAGAAAAACACACCACCATTTGCCAGCGAGAGAACTCTTTCTACGTCGACACGGTGAGGGCGTTCCGTGATCGGCGCTACGAGTTCAAAGGTCTTCTCAAGGTCAGTGCTTGAAACTTTCCGAGATATCTCCTCTTTTCACAGCCAATATCTATACCTACCATATTTAGTACAGTTCAGTCTTTATTTTTACCCTCAATAAAAACAACATATATACAATATATAAATCTAAACACGCTGATTCATCTTTTAATGATGAATCAACATCATACATGCCAACTGTTCAGATTAAAGAGGAACATTCCTCTTTTTGGGAGAAGATAATTATCATTTTAATGCAGGTGTTCCTCTTCCTGTACAAATTTGTCTGTAGTATTGAATAGGAGAGTTAGGATTGTTCCTCTTTTTTTTGAAAATAGCATAATTTGTACAGATTTCTGATTTTCAAATGTTGGCATGTATGCAACATTGTTGTCACTAGTATATAAATCACTAAAGAAGTTGTAAACACATCAGAAATATCATCACCATCTACAATTTGTCCATCTTTGTTTCGAATTTTTTCAATAAACTTATTATTAGCCTTTGTTTGTTCATTCTTATAAAAATATCCAGGCTTCTCTCCATTTTCTAGAAATTTTTCTTTGGACCTTCTAAAATAGAAGAAAAACCTGGTTTTAAAGTTTGCCACATTTTATAATTAAAAACAAATTCTTGTACAAATTTATCATCTTCACATAATAATACATTCAATTTCCAATATGATTTTGACAATTTTTGCTTTTGAGAAATAAAAATAACTGAATTAAAAACTTTATGATCTGAAAGGGGAAAGTTCAAAACTAACAATTTGATTACTTTGAATTTTTTTTCAACATAAATCCTGTCTAAATGAGAGCTTTGTTTTTTGCCCGGATGAAACCAAGTATGACTAAAAGCACCGGTTCCTGCCACCAACCAAGAATCCAAAAGCGAACAAGAATAAATAATTTCAATTAATTCTTTCCTTCCTACAAAGCAAGTAGTATTTGCAGTCTCACAAAGTCGATCATTGACATGCATTGCACAATTAAAATCACCCCCAAGAATAAGAGGAACATTTCCTCGTGTTGCAAAATGTAATCCATTGAAAAATGTAATGCATAAATTTGGATTACACGGTGCATATATATTACAATAACGAAAACAACAGTCTGGAAAAGAACGTAATACAGAGACGATACGCCCTTCTAAATCAGACCTGAATTGAGAAAAATTACAACAAAGTTTTTCAGAAAAAGCAATTGCAACTCCACATGAATGATTAGAATAGGAGGCCGAAAAGAAAACTGGACCTTCCCAAACTGAATTAAAACATTTAAAATCTTCTGTGCCTAAATATGTTTCTTGTAATAATACAACGTCAAAAGAAAAGATACTTAACCACTTTATGACGTTTGTGCATTTTAATGAATCTCATAAGCCGTGAACATTAACCGAACAAACTGAAAAATTAAAAGAAGATAAATTGTTAGGGCGCATGAGTAATTAGAAGAGCGCCTCAAAATCAAATCATTCCAATAAAAAATATCAGTCGAAAAAGTCAATATTGTGAATGGACACATACTGCGGGTGCCGCCCCGCCAAATGATTCAACCACTCCTTAGGAGTATTACACGTAACTTTGCAAGACTTGAGGGGGCATGCGTACCTGCTAATAGTTAGTTCGTTGTGCCGGTCTCTCATATGGCACAGAAAGCTCTCGTAATTCATAAAGTCTTGAGTACACTTCTCCGCTTTACACAAAATCCATCTCTGCTCCTCCTTCATAATCTGGGTCTCTGCCACCAGTTCTTTCGCTTCATTGCCTCCGCGGCCATGTGACGATCTGACCGTCAAGGCAACACCTCAAGCATGTACGAGGCTGCCCGTCATAGCGTACCCAACAGTCCCGGCCGCCGAAGCTCAGAGAAGATGGGGCGTTCTTCTTGAGCTCAACTCTGTACTGGCGTACACCATTGAACACTCCGGGGTACTCTCGGTACTCCAGCCGCCTTCCTGCCAACACCTTGCCGTAGCGGTTCAGGACGAACCGCACCTCGTGGTGACAACCTTGGCAGGACTAGAGTATGAAGTAACAACAACTCGCTGGTCTGCCTGAAGCACCGGTAGAAACTGCATCTTTGCCATCTCTGTAGTAAACGTCACATCTACCCTCCTCCCTGGCAGCCTCTGCACCTCAGCCAGATGATCCCCGGGCGCAACACCAGCCTCCTTCAGCACGTCAAACACCTCGCTCTCCTCTGACATCAAAACCACATGGATACTCCGAAGTCGCTGGAGCTCCATTTAGATTGGATACATAAAAGAATGTATCTAACTGACCGAAACCGATCCCCTGATCATAAGATCAGTGAGTAATGAGCTAAAAAGAACAGATACGACACATGATCTCAGCCAAAAGGCCGAGAAGCGATAATTGCATACCGAAGCTGCAGAAGAATATCCAAATTCCACGGGACCGGGCGATTCGGTGATGAAAATGTTGCTTTTACAGACCTCACGAAGTAAATTGTGTACGATATCTTTTAAACGGTAAAAGCTTTTGAAAAACTAATGCCACACTGCAGAAACGTTACTGTGTGTTCAAACGAATGGGATGAAATAAATCACATATTTATTGGTAATAAGAAAGATATTAATCATTAAAGGAGAAAACATTTGCTTCGAATCACCCTTCAAGCGACCAACACCAATCATTAACACGTATTCAAGAATCCGCGTTAGAACGTCACGACCGGAGAAACACAGCGAATACTGATGATGTATCATGACGTCACAAATCTATTGTGGGTCACAAAGCTCTCGTAGGTCATAAAGTCCACGGTACATTTCTCAGCCTTGCAAGATATCCACGATTATTGGACGATGATCTGGAGCGTCTCCGGGGTGAAACGACGATCATCAGTTTTCTTATACAACTGAATTAATAACATACAACAACAAAAAGAACTTAGCATTTTAATTCTTCAAACCCGGTAAATTGAGCTGAATATTTTCTCCCACCACCGAAATAAAACTTTTCCCATTAATCCAAACTTGATCAAACTTATGTTTGGTCTACAACCAAACTTAAACGTAATTCATCCCTAATTCTTAATAACAAAATATCCTCAGAAACAAAAACTTTCTCAAAAATATATGAACAACGTCGATTCCACACTACTGTGCGTGTAACAACAAATAAATACCAAACTCGTGCCCATAAACATGCATTAATAGTAGCCGAGGATCTATACAAAAAACAATCCTTATTAAATAAAACATGCCCACCCAGCATTTCCTTTGCCACCTCGCATACCCAACAAATAATTCTCTGAACGGATCCACATTCCCCAAAAACATGATCAATACTTTCTAATGTTAAACAAAAAGGGCATTTGCCATTGCTCATACACCATTTGGCAAGTTTTTTGCGTGTATAGAGCGCTCCGTGTGTTACTTTCCACATAAAAGATTTCAAACGATTACAAAAATTATGTAAAATGAAGAAATATTTGTAACTTTATGTATATGATTATGTTTCATTTTGAAAATGCAGAAATAAAAACAAACAAACAAAAAGCTGAATGATTAACATTTTTCCAAATAAAATCCCATTTCTTTGATGGATCTCTGACCAGCACTTTTGGTACAAAGTCAATTTTGAACAAGTTGACAGTATCTTTAACTGTTTTGATGCATGCAAATTGTTTGTCCTTCATTACTAAATACAAAATTATTTACCATGCTTGGGCGTAAGAGGGAGACAAAACATCACAATGTGGAACTGAGTTGGACCACCAAAAAGGAAACAGATACCGTAATTTACCTGCCATAAAATAGCGTAAAAACAAGTAATTGCATGAATTATCATCAGTTTGGTTAAGTTGTGGGAACATAGTACGTACAATGTATGAATAAGACTTTTATTGTAAGTCGCCTTTTTCCTTACTGAGATTACACTGAGAGAAATTCTGTAGATTTGTGATCATGATTTGTACGTCCCTTGATAGACCAATGCCAGTAAATGCTAAGAGCAAACAGTGGCATGAACAGCCTACCATAGTGAAGTCCAACTTAAAGTCGATCTTAGTCTTTGTGAAACACCCTCCTGATGGTGCACAAATTTGAACTCAATTTTTATTTTCCATGGCAGGTTTGGAAGAGGAGGGTCGCAGGGGCCATGGAGAAGGGCAATGCGGCCAAGATCAAGAGCGCTAGGAACAAACAAATTCCTCAATGTCTTATTCCAATATCATTAACTTTATCTTTCTTTGCATGCCTATTTTCCATCTATAATTCTTATATATATATATGATTTACCATGATATTACAAGAACATAGTCTCTGTCGTCTAAAGGACTGATGCCAGTGTCCACATTTGAAACTCATTCTTTATTTTTTCACGGCAGGTTTGGAAGAGGAAGGTCGCAGGGGCCTTGGAGAAGGGTGACGCGGCCGAGATCAAGAGCGCCAGGAACAAGGAGATCCTCTATGATTCTCTGCAGCTGGCCCACAAGTGTATCCTCAACTCCTTCTATGGCTATGTGATGAGAAAAGGGTAGGTCCATTGAGGGCTATACAGTCAAACCTGCTTCAGTGACCACCTGTCTACAAAGACCACATTTTTTGTTTCCCTTGAAAATGGTTTCACATTGAAACCTGTACTAAAGGAACCTGTCTACAAAGACCACATTTTTTGTTTCCCTTGAAAATGGTTTCACATTGAAACCTGTACTAAAGGAACCTGTCTACAAAGACCACTTTTTTTGTTTCCCTTGAAAATGGTTCCTCATTGAATCATGTACAAAAGGAACCTGTCTCCAAAGACCACATGTCTACAAAGACCACTCTTTGCGTTTTCCTTGGGCGGTCGCTAAAGACAGGTTTGACTGTATTTTTAACCTTGAATCCATGATAATCAGTCAATGATTGCTCTCTATACAGCATCCATTCTGTAGATCTTTAAAATGTACAGTTTCATAAACATTTGCCTGACAAAAAGAAATACTTACCAATCCAAAAGCATCTGTAGTGTGTGCGTCTTTCTGTGTGTATTTGATATGCTTCTTTTGTAAATTCATGTAAATTCTTTTGTCTCCATACCTTTGTCACAATGGTGGCAGTATGCACCTGAGCAAAAGCAAATTATATCTGGAAAATGGAATCAGGAGTGCTAGTAAAAGATGAAAGATATGTATATGGTAGCCTCTGATTAGAAGTCTCATCTCATAATTTTTCTTGTAAGAAAATTGATAAGAAGATCATTCAAAGAAATTTGTTTTTGTTTCTCCAGATCTCGCTGGTACTCGATGGAGATGGCCGGTATTGTGTGCTATACTGGAGCTGGCATCATCACGAGGGCCAGGGAACTCATCGAACAGATCGGGTATGTTTATCTTCTTTATGATGGTGTGGAGGGTTTACAAACATGTAGTTGGTGAAGGTGTTCATCGTGGTTGCAAACATGGATCCCCAAGTTTTGAGGATGTTAGTAATTCTGTCAGTGGTACATCTAGGAAAAGTACTCTCAATTAAGCAGTTTTTAAAGTTGAAGTGTTTGTTGTCCTTTCTTTTTTTTCTTTTTTGTTG